>LN891196.1:40875-166002 GCA_900010015.1 Tuber aestivum
TCTGGGGTAGAAAAAACTACTCCCGCCCGAAATCCTTCCCGTAAACTACGAACCAATAACCCCCACCGCCAAGCGACAAAAGAAAGCTAACTACCCGACAGTGAACCAAGAACTTGCCCAACCCCAAGAACGAAACACCTAAAGGCAGAAACCCAAACCGAACCCACTAGAGGCCAATGGCCACAACTCAAATCCATCATAGGAACCCCTAGGCCATATGACGAGGGCCAGGAGGAGGGAGCCGAAGCCCCGGGCGCAGAGGGTATAAGGGAAACCACCCCGAAGGCGGCGACCGAGAAGAAAGGAGAGGAGGTGTGTGGCAGGCGTGCCAGCGACCGTGTGTCCTCCGGGACATTCGACGATTGTGGCAGTAAGGTGCCAGCTTGAGAGGAGGTGGTAGTAGGGTACCAGCCGATCCGACCGTGGAGAGGAGCCCTAAGCGAAGCAGGTGTTTTACCGCGTCTCTCATGTAGTCCCTTGTTCTGGGAGAGATAGCGTCACTATAGTGGAAGGGATCCCACCACCTGCCAGCCAAAGAGGCCCCAAAGAGAAGAGGAGGGGTAGACCCAAGTCCGTGAGCAACAGCTATCGGTAACCGCGTTCGTGTCCGACTAGGCAGCCTCTTAGGGAAGCAAGAGAATGGAGAGATCGACCGAAGCCTGAAAGCTGTTCTCTCCTACTGCAACTGTAGTCCCGGCCGTCTGCTGTTGGTGGAAAAGGGGTTGCCGACCGTGCCAACGCCTAAGCGAGGCGGGGTAGGAAGGGGAGGAACATCACGAAGATGAAGGACCCCAACCAGGGATGGAGCCGAGAGAATCAAGAAATAAATCAGGACCCCAAGGGAGAGGGGAAGCGAGCCCACCTCCTGTAGCCGAGGCTAGATGGAGGGAGATGGGGGGGGGTGGTAGTGCTAGACGATGAAAGCCACGATAGTAACCATGGTGTTGAGTTTTCAATCGCCGGAGGTGTAGCGGAGACGGAGGATGGGCTTAAAGCTAGAGAGGCACCTTGATATTTATAGTGCGTGTCTTGGTGGTCGCAGCCTACATCCAATCCCTTACTGACTATGTACCTGCCATACTAATGATTCAGTGTCCAAGGTGTGCAAACCCCGTTTGACCCTAAAAACTAACTTCCTTGCTCTCTTCCTAAGTGGAGTGATCAGCTCCGTCAAAGGACTTATCAATGACTCCTCTAAGCGCATAGCTTAGAGTGCATGATGAAGATAACTAACTCGACCATTGAGTTGTTATTAACCAATTGTAAACTAGTCTCCGGATGACCCTAGTTTGCGCAAGCAGAGGATGGTGCAGCTACTTCTCGGAATAGCACACCAAGACTTCCAGAGGTTATAGCTCAATAACTAACCGGCCAATCTGGTTCAACTAAGTCTTATCTTGTAGAGCGGAGCTTCTTCTATGTTATCCAGCGAAAACCCCTCAGTCGCATGCCTCGTATCTCTGCGGAGCAGGCTGCATAAATACCTTATCATTCCATGCGATAATAGGATATCGTCAAGATAACTACAGTGGGGCCCAGAGTCCAACACGTGACCTTACACATTTCGTCACGTGCCGCACCAATTATGCTTCTATGTGTAACAGATCGCTTCTCCTGTGAATAGCTCCAGAAGCTCAGAATCGGAGGGGGGAGGGATTGGCGGTGCTGCCCTTTTTATATGAGAGAGTGTGTAGGCTAGCTCATCTCTGACAAGAGAGGAGAGAGAGGGGAGAGAAGGGGTAGGAGCCCTATACTTGTAGGATGCAGTATGGTGGGAGGTCCTAGAGTCAGATGTGGAGGGTCCTGCCAGTGAAGCAGTACTCGTACCAAGGTTGCAGCTAGGCTGTAGCTCTACCAATATTAGTGCTAAGTAGATGTCTAAAGTACTGTTGGAAAGCTGGCGTCACATAGAATGAGGCCATGAAGTATTAGATACTGCAACCAAAGGACACCTGGGTAATCTAGTATTAAAGTCAGCACTCTGCCAGAACTCTGCCAGAACTCTCCCAGGGTAAAGACCACTTTCATAACAGGCTGTAGCTCTACCACTATTGGTACTGGGTAGACATCCAAGGTATTATTAGAAAGCTGGCATCACATAGAATCAGACCGTCGGTTATCAGACACTCCAGCCAAAGGAGGCCCAGACAATCTGGCGTCTAAGTCAGCACTCTACTAGGGTAAAGACTACTTTCATAACAGACTGTAGCTCTACTACTATTGGCTTCAGGTAGACTTCCAAGGTACTGTTAGAAGGCTGGCGTAGCGTAGAATCGTGCTGCCAAGTATGAGACACTGCTGCCGCAGGACGCCTGGGCAATCTGACGTCAAATTCTGTACTCCGCCTGGGTAAAGACCACTTTCATAACAGGCTGTAGCTCTACCAGTATTGGCACCGGGTAGATATCCAAGATACTGTTAAAAGGCTAGTGTCACGTAGAATCAGGCCGCTAAGTATCAGATGCTGCATTCAAAGGACGCCCAGGCAATATGGTATCAAAGTCAGCACTCTGCTAGGATAAAGATCAGTTTCTTGATAGGCTATAGCTCTACCACTATTGGTGCTGGGTAGACGTCCAAGGTACCATTGAAAAGCTGGCATCGAGTAGAACCAGGCTGCTGAGTATTAGATGCTGCCTCTCAAGGACACTGGAGGAATCCCGCATCAAACTCAGCACTTAAGCAGAACCTCGCTAACTTGGCAAAGTAGGCAAAGTAAACAACAAAGTCCGGAATGCAGGGGAGGGAGTAGGGTGAGCGACTAAGGGGGCAGGTGGTAGGGGGAGCCAGTAAAAGGGGAGGTAGTATGCCAGATGCTGGTAGAGGGGAGCTGGTATGGGGAGAGCCGGTAGGGGGGGAGCTGGTAGGGGGAGAGAGAACCAGTAGTAGGGGTGAGGCAGTAGGAGGGTGGTTAAGGGGGAGCAGTTGGCAGCTGTGTTTATCACTCTGAATCTCAGGATGGTAACTAGGCAGTGTCGCTTAGTTAGGATGCAATCTGGACATGGCACATCCTAGTATAAATACTAGGATGTACAGGATGCAACCAGACTTGGTGCCTGAGTACCAGATGCACAGGACACACCGGACACAGAATCCTGCCGCCTTGCATCAAGATGCACTGCCCGCACCTCTGACACAGAAATAATTTTCACTGATGTCATAATACCAACTTCTGGGGTGGCTTAGAACAGCTATTATAGAAAGAGGTCTAGAAAACTAGTTGATGAGAAGGTTGTCATGGCACCTCTTCGTCCTGCGATCTAAACACTCAATTGGGTTGCTAGTAGGTTTTGGGAGGATAATTTATTTTGTTCATGATTGCATCTTTGAGTATAGGTTACGAGGCCGGAGCAGTACTGCTGGTGGTAGTGTTTTAATTGATTTGGTTGTGATTTCTGTGGCCTAGCTAGGAGGAGCGGATGGGGGCTAAACTGTTAATAAACTTGTACTTTAGCTTTGGTGTTGGTGCTTGCTCACCAGAGTAGTTGACAGTATGGGGTCAGAGGACCAGTATCTTGTATTTAATTGCCTGTTTTTAGAGGGTGTAGCAGGACTCCAGTCCTATTAGTGGATCCTGACCGGCGTTAAGCTGCTGTTGGGGCAGCGCTTGATCATAAGCCCTGATGTAGCATAACAAGTAAAGATAAACTTCAATTGAATTTGAACACCAGTACCTAGGAATTACAGCTCTCTTTTACTTCGCGTCCTCTTGAACCCATAAATCCTGACTCTGAACCCCACACCTTGTACAACTCAGCTAGGTTGTACACCTGTCCCTAGACCACGCCTCTGAACTCTTGCCTGCTTCAATCGTGGTGTGCCTTGGGCTACCTGACCCTCAGACCCTGCCCCCTACACTATGCTAGGTACTCGCTATAGTGTGGAATATGCTATCACAATAGCCAAAAAATAAGAGGAACCCAAGGTGACAAAAAAAACTATCTGGTGATGTCTCTTCTCTGATAAATTTGGGTCTTCATCACTCTAGTCCCCAAAGTACCAGCGAGCCTCATTTATCTAAAAACAAACTTTTATTTTACAACAGCGAAACAACTACGGAAGTGGTAGAAGAAGAATCCAGCAAACCCTACGATATTGGCTAACACTCCTGACAGTACCTCAACTCTCCAATTAAACCAATACTTCCCCTAGCACCCCTCTCTCAACCATACGAACTTCATCTTTAACACATTGTATGAAAGCCCAGAATGTGCTATTCACATAGGGGACAGACCCTGTCACAGTGCCTATTCCTTTCAGATACTCAGTATTGTACCCAGAATCCTCGAACGCATTGATGAACTCTGTAAAAATATCATAGAACTTTTCACTGCCAACTTAGATTATACTTGCTTTTACCCTAGCACGAGTATTCAGCAAAGCAAGAGTTTCTTTGTGGGCTGTATACATGTTAGTACTTATATGTGATCAAGTAAAGTTCTTAGACAAAAGTGTTCATGAATTTGCTTTGTCAGATACTCAAATACCGTATCCCATTTCATGAACACCTTCACTTAGGAACTGTAATTTTAAAAAGAACTTGAAAGGATTACTTACTGATTGACCAAATGACATGTGGGATACAACCATATAATTGTTTGAAAATGCAAACGTCAGTTCTCCCACCTCCATTCTAATACAACTCCACATCCATTGCTACATCTCCACTATGTGCTGCAGCGCTTCCCAGGACAATATTCTTCTTTTAATTAGAGGTGATTGCCAGATTGTACTTGTTACCATAGTATGAGTCGATAAACAGGTTACAGATTTTCTGATAGGAGCATAACGATACCGAAAGGTCATGCACTCTTTTTTCAAGTGATGAAATTCTAGTACCCTGAATAGAGTTTGTTACCGGGCCTCCGGGGCCCCAAAAACTGCAGGTTCCTGCCCCCATTCCCCACCCTGGCCCGGCATTTGGCCTGGGATGCGGCGTATTTTCTCCTCCATTCCCTTCCCAGCCCAATACGGGCCCCCTGCCCTGGCCACCCCCGGTACGGGGCCCCACTATTGCCCCCACCTCAAATTATATGGCTGGGAGCATAATTGGAGTCGCCCAATAGCCCCAATACGGGGGGGCGGGGGGGGGAGGAGGGAGGTTCGTGGCACCCCGCGGCTGCAATGGGGCGGGAAGAACTTGGGGAAACCTGCCCCACCCCGCTCCATAATAAACACTAGCCCTGAAGAGTGTTAATTTTGTCCAGCTCGATAAACTTTTGTTTTATGACCTGTATCTTCTGGGGAAGAGTAGCAAGAGAGGGGCCACATCAGTTTCTAACCACTGGGTTTGGGTTATATTCGACGGATATTTCATCGCCTTCCAACACAACATTAATCGCTTTTTCGCATTGGAAATCATAACAGCATCTTCAGCTATTTCTGTGGTCGTAACGATAACAGCTTTGCATTCGTCATCGTTATCATTCCACATACTGATGGGCGTTGGCAATGCTACCTCCTCTCCGCTTGGCGTGCTCACCTGCATTCTCATGTAGTCCTGAAGACTCTCTATGATCACTCCCCTCGTGCCTGTAGTATTCGTTACGGAACAGGGCGGGGCAGGTTTCCGCAAGTTCTCCCCGCCCCGTTACGGCCACAGGGTACCGCCAAACTCCCTACTCCCCACCCCACCCCCCGCATGGGGGCTACTGGGTAACCCCAATTGTGCTCCCAGCCATATAATCTGGTGGGAGCAGTGGCAGGGCCCCGTACAGGGGGTGACCAGGGCAGGGGGCCGTATTGGGCCCGGGGGGGAATGGAGGAGAAAATAGGCCCCACCCCAGGCCAAACGCCAGGGCAGGGCGGGGAACAGGGGCAGGGACCTGCAGTTTTCGGGGCCCCGGTGGCCCCGTAACGAACTCTATGTGCCTGTCGGTATCCTCCTTTCAACACACAATAATTTGAGTTCTGCAGCTTTCAGCTGATCAAGCCTCATCTCTTCCAATAGCATACCGGCAGGTGCTTTTTTCGGTGGCATAGTGGTGTTTTTTCTTTCCTGTAGCGGTGGGTTGCTTTGAGCAGAGGATTCAGTGAGGGAGGTGGGGGTTTGCGAGTCGGAGGATTGGGCCTGGTTTATACATATTGCCACAAGCTAGGCCTTGGCGCATTGTCCCTACCAGGATTCACCAAGATATGTTTAGCGGGGAAGAAGGCCACCGCTCCCGAAAATTCACCTGGTGTCCCGGGAGTTGTGGGTAAGTCTGTCGAACTCACTCTAATTGGCTCCGGGGCCTTCTCAACCACTTAGGGAACAGTATTTGCTCCAGCCTTGCGTGAGCCACTGTGCCAAGAGTTCAACAGACTTTTCTCCTTCACCAAAAATTAGCATCTATGGCCTGTTCAGTTGCATAACTCGTGTTGCACACACCTAAATTCAGCCAACCAGACCAGAGTTCGACAGACTTTTGCGCACACCCTAAGTACGAAGGGGGTCGGAGAAAGTCTGGCGAACGTGGGGAACGCGAACGTGGGGAACGTGATGTGTGTGGGATCCCGGTGGTTGGTAAGTGAGAAGGAGGTGGAACGGAGGAAGGGGTTGGGTAAGACGTCCTCTACGGTGGTGGCTATGGTGCGGGGGTCGGGATTGGTGGATCTGTTGTTCCGGACAGGGACGTGGGTGAGGGGTAGGTGGTGTTCGGTTCGGCGGTTTACTGGATTTCGGCCGGTGCGCAGGGAGACGGAGTGGTCGAAGGTGAGGAGGGAGATTACCGTACGGAGGTACAGCCGGTAAGTTTTGTATATTTTACTAGCAGGGGGTGTTCGGCTAGCTGGGGGTGAGGGAGTGAATTGGGTATGGTTGCAGCTAATTGGGTATCGTCGCTACCTAATTCAGCCGTTCACCTTGGACCAGTGCAACACCCCTGCTAGTAAAATATAGAAAACTTATGATACCGGCTGTACCTCCGTAGGAGGTTGGGTGAGGGGAATGGGCCGACCAGTTTTAAATTGGTTGAGTGGTTGGCAAGGGTGGAGAAGATGTTGAAGATGGTTTCGGTGGATTTGACGACGTTTTGCGGGCCGGCGGATGATGTGGCGGGGATGGATGTGTGGGAGACAGATTCTTCGGGGGAAGATGGAGGGGGGTGATTAGGGTGTCATTCTTTGAAGGGGTTTTTTGATTTCTTTGGGGACGGTATTTGGTGTGTTAGGGCAGACGGCTTATATTGTCACAGAAAGCCCGTTAGTCTTAGTATTCGTGAGATGTAGAGAATACGGAGTATATACAAGCGAAAAGTTTTACAAAAAAAAAAAAGTCTGGCGAACGCGGCGGTGCATGTGGCGATGTCTCTGTCCCGGAAGAGTGGTTGACGTAGTTATTTGACCATAACACACCATCATGAAAATTGCCCAATACTACTCAAGTTGAAGCATATCATGACTCGGAAATGAAAACCACTCAGTTACTGGTTATATTGTAGATACAGGATCAATCACGGGGCAAGTGTGCCGCCACATGCACCGCCACGTTCGCCAGACTTTCCCCGACCCCCTTCGTACTGTACCTTCACAATGCCACGTGGTTAGCCTGCCCTTTCTAAGGCCACCAAAGCTGACCTTCTCTCGCTCATTCTTCCACTAAAACTCCTTTATTCTCTGTCTGAGTCCCCCATCTTTTCTCCCCTCATACCCGTTCCTCCTCAATATCCATAGTCGGACGATAGCTGTCTTCCTTCATAACAAGGCCAAACGTTCTTAATGTTGCTTCCCTCTAATGTGCTAGAGTTGAATTGAGTTACCAAACATATTCTTTCTTCAGAAAACCTTTTTTATTTAGTCCCGAGCCTATACTTGTTTCCGCTGCTCCCCTTCTTCAATATTCATCCCCAGAACAGTACCCCCCCCATTCATTACCTGACAGGAACCCCAACCAGAGTGGTATGTTCACCACAGAATTGCGAAACACCGTATTCAAGGCTAATTACATAGATATCTTCTAGATGACACCCCGATTGTGTATGGTAATGTGCAGGAGGGTCCTCCTGGAACAGATAACCTGGAAATGGCTAGAGTTCATTATGGGGCCTCCGGGGCCCCGACGTTTGGCCCCGGGCAGGGCCAATTTTCTCCTCCATTCCCCCCCGGCCCGATACAGCCCCCCCGCCCTGGCTACCCCCTGTACGGGGCCCCGCTACTGCTTCCACCACACTATATGGCTGGGGGCACAATTGGGGTCACCCAGTAGCCCCCGTGTGGGGGGCGGGGAGGGGAGGAGGGAGTTTGGCAGTGCCCCGTGGCCGTAATGGGGTGGGGAGAACTTGTAGAAACCCACCCTGCCCTGCCCTGTAACGAATACTAGAAATGGCAGAGCAAATTTTAGTAGCAGTAGCGCCTATCATATCATGGGGCCAAGTAGGGTCGTATAGTGCTCCACAAAGTGCATACACAAATAATGTTGGGTGTTGGCTTCTACAATCAGTTCTGCGGACGGAAAGCATTGTCTAGGAATTAAGCGAGGAGACCAAGCAATTACGAGAGGAGACCAAGTAATCATGCAAAGAGGTTACCATCTTACACCCTCTGAAGACTGCAGTGATTGATATCCGATCACGCTTTTTGCTTTCTTCTGCCAGAAGGAGGGGCTGCAGGGAGTTGGAATTGACTCTGCAATTCGGGATGGAAATGAGACAGCGCATGCTAGTGACGTGCTTACCGATATCTGCCTATTGTAAAATGGATTTATCACCTACGAAAACACCTTTATCTTGCTATATAGTACAAGCTGGGAGGTGGCAGCCAGGGTGACCGGTAGGCTAACAGATCTTTGCTCATTGTTTGAATAACGTACTATAATTTCTCACTAACTATGGCTTCAGAGCACGAGCACAGTCACACCTCGCTATCCCGGATCTCGATAATCCGGATACCTCGCTGTCCCGTATGAATCTCGGTGAACTCTAGGTTTCCTTCCACCAAAACCTCACCTGCTGTACCGGATCCCTCGCTGTACCGGACAAATTCCTCGGATTTTGGCCATCCGGGATAGCGAGGTGCGACTGTATATGATTACTGCCCTAAATCACCAAGCAACAGTAGTCTTCAATGATTACAAAAAGTGGCAAAATCAACAGGACTTTGAGAGTCTGATACGGTGGACAATAAATGCCACCCCCGATGAACGCGCAGTTGTTGGAACAGACCTGGTAGGGAGGACCTATGCAAGAAGGCTGCTCCTAAGTATTCTTCAGAATAATGGATAAGTATGCAGGTGATATGTGGTTGTGAGTTCTTTTCTCGATAGCAAGCAGGAGAACAAAGTTGCGTTTAAGTACTTTGAAGGACTTCTCTAACACGCAACTTGTTGGGAGAACAGTGATAGGGGATTTCGTTTGCAGAGACATGCTATCTTTCTTGAAAAAATAAAAGGTGAGATGCAATACCGTAAGAACTGGAATAATTGAACCTCGCGCTAGAACGTTCAGAATTCCCTCTCCTGGATAGGGGCCCGAGAGCACAGCGAAAACCGACTCCCCGAGCCCCTGCCTGAGATAAAACAAAAGTAAAAAAACACCGCACCATACCAGCAGAGGCAACACCGACGTCCTAGCTCCAGGTTCAATTATTCGAGTTCTTACGGTAGATCGATAGGATCACAAGAGCTTTGTTTTTTTTTTTTGTTTTTTTCTTCTGCACTCGTTAATGGAGCCAATGGTTGATTGATGTTGACTTTTGTTCCTCTTTGTTGCTTCCCATTTTTATTGTTAGTACAGGTTGTATTTCGGCTTTCCTTCTACTTGATTACTTGTGTCGGAGCTGTTTGCAGTTTTGACTCCTGTGTATCTGGCTCCTCTACCTATCAGCTGTTACGAACCCTTTTACTTCTTACTACATGTTCGCGGACTCGGAGGTCAAGAGACAAGAAGCTGAGATGATGTTTTCCTATGAGATAGATATCACCTTGGTAGATAATGTAAATTAAGAGTTCATTGACTTCGAATTGGGTACTGGGGTAAACTTCTGCTTTGAGCTTTTGCATCTTGGCCCATAAAATGAGGGTGGGGGCGTCCATGTCATTGTATTTTCATTCGGGGGTAGAGGGAGAACATAACTCATATCAGGGGTCTGCTAGAGTGTTCCTGACATTCAATACCGTACCTTTGGCCACCTTTCGTATGTCGGAAATAGGTTGGAGCGATGACACAATCTCCAAAGGGGCTAGTAGAGAGTTAGTTGCTCCACCGCAGATGATCTCCCTCTCTAGTATCATTACATTCTTTCAACGACGAATTACGCACAACTAGAATCTAAAATTTTTACTTCGAGGCCACCAAGATCTACAACATAATACTATCAACCGCCTCCTCACCTCCGCGCAAAAACCACCCCAACACATATGATACAAAAAAAAATAGCAAGAACGAACTTTTCCACAATCATACCATCAAAAATATTAACGGTCACCTCCCACTCCTCAAAAATCCCGCAACCCCAGAACAATACCCCACCAATTCCGCCAATCTATCCGCCTCCCTTTTCTGCTCGACCATCCACTTCCTCAATTCATCCCTGACGCTCTCCCCTTCCATCACAGCCTCGGAATGGCACTTGAGGAACACGTTAACCCATGTCTGCACGAGCTCGTAGTCCCTCCGGCTCCTCAGCCGCTGCGTCATAGCCTGCACGAAAGGTGCCAACTCGTTTACTTGCAAGCTCCTTATTTCTAGATCCGCTGCCGAAGGCGAGAGCGTTTTTAGGTGGGTGAGGAAGATGGTATAGTCTCTATCCTCGCGGTCTGCCGCTTCGCGGAGGAGTTTGGTGAAGGTGGATTCACCGCTGTTCCGACTCATGCGGAGGACTCGGGATCGCTCAGCTTCGAGGGATTGGGGGTCAGTTAATTGGGCGCCGCTAGAGCTATTGATTACTTCCTTGGCAGCTGGCGCGAATGAATCAGATTCTGCACCAAGCGGGGGGAGGAAAAAGGGGGCTTTTTCAGGAGCTTTGGGAGCTTCTCTTGGTTTGTTCCGTTGCTGCAAGGGAAGGTTAGCTTTGTTCATTTGTCCAGAAGCTATAGGGAGGGAAGGAGAAATCCACCTTGATAACGTCGAGGTTAAGTAATGTCTGCCATCTTGTCTTTGGAACGAGCGACATTGTCAACATGTTGCTGCTCAGTTGGTCTACTGTGGTGTATGTACCGGTGCTGTCATCCTCTCCATCGTCCTGGGGATTAAATGCAGCTTCGACGACGCTGACACCGCCTTCTCCAGAGGCGGACGGAGCTGTCATATCCACTATGTCCTTTTCATCAAGATGCCTGGTCGGAACATGTCTGAACAAGGTTCTATTTGTCCTATTTCAGCGTCAGCAGTTAGCTTCATCACAGACATGTGCGGGAAAATAACCCTTACCATAAGTTTATCCCAACGCTATCCACATGAGCTGTTGCCAGGAATTCACCAGTTCCAGCAAACGCCATAGCAGTAACAATACTTCTGGTTCTAATACCATCAATCATATGCCCGGTTGGCAAGTCCCAAACTCTGACAACGCTATCAGTCGAAGCGCCAAAGATCCATCTTCCATCGTTCGAAAAACAAAAGTCGGTTATCCTTCCTCGCGCACCCCAAAGTTCTCTCACAGTCTTACGGGTTTCAACATCCACCACCCGAATGCAGAGATCATCGCAGGAAACCGCGAGGAGATCAGAGTGCCGGTGTAATTTGGCTTTAGTAATCGCACCAGAGTTACTCCAGTTGATTTCATGGATGATAATCCCGGTATTGAAGTCCCAGAACTTGACTTTTCCATCTAGTGATGTGCTAATCACGACCCGGTTTAGAGAGTCAATGGAGATTCCCGTAACCGCCTTCATATGTTTCCCAACACCAGCCATGCACAGCTTCGCCGGCCCGGTGCTATTTCTAAGACCCTTCGCCGCCGCGGCTGTTACCGGCTCAGGGAATTGACGCCTTTTGATCCCGCTCTGGATATTGTACATTGCTATTCCACCATTGCTAGAACCCACAAAACAGAAAGTCCCGCAAGATGACACAGCTACGCTCCAGACGAGTCCACCATCAGTTGTCTGAGCCCAGCGCCCTCCTAACGACTTGTTCTCAAAGCTCCAAAGTCTCCCGGATTCAGAGCCCCGATGACCCGTTATTATTCCTGCCAGGTCCCGGGCCGCGTTTCCCGCAATTCCAGCACCGTCTTCACCTGCTACAGTCGCTATACAGGTTACTGGATTCGATGCCGAAGGCTCCCCACCCGCCCAATGTGTGCTCTTTCCGCCACCCCTTAAAAGTTTGCTCGATTCCTTACCTCCGGCCTTTTCAGAGAAAATAAACGACTGGGCATCATTTCTCATGGAATGAGCTCGGAGCGTAGAATCAAGGGAACCAGAGAGGAGAAAGTGAGAAGCGGAAGGGTTCAGGAACACTAGAGAAGTTATGGGTTTAGAGTGCCCAGACCGGAAGCGTAATAAACGGGGAAGCGCAGTATGTGGGGAATCGAAAATCCATTCCTGAAAAAAATCGATGAGCACAAACATAAGCATTGTTATATTATGAAGTAGAACCAAAATGAAAATAAAATAATAAAAAAAGGAACCTGAAAATACCTTTATACTATTATCACCACCGCTCGTAACTAAGACGTTCTGTCCCGCCAGCCATTCAACAATAACGCCCCCGCCGGACGGCCCATCATGAGCATTCCTCATAATCGCTATAATCCTACGTTTTTTCAAGTTCCACAGTGTGATATCGCCATCGTCGTGCCCAACTGCAAGCATGTTCCCACCAGAATCAGTTGGTACTCTTGAATCTCCCGCACCGACTACCGGGTCAGTGCAGAACGAGATGCTCGTAACTCGTTTCCGACCATGAGAAGTAGCAGCAAGAATATCACCAGCTGAACCACCTAGCATGAACAGGGGTTTATCGGTTTGAACATTATGAAGATGAACCTCGCCCGTCGAAAATCCGATAGCAAGCACAGAGATAACCGGGGTCTGTACTAAAGAACCAATTTCTAATGGTTCTTCCCCCGTGGAAGCTACCGGTGACAGGATGGTATAAATCTTCTTACTACAAATCACAAGACATCAGCAAAGTACAATGCAAGATAGAGGAAATGGACCAATTCGCACCCAGTCCTCACATTCCAAATCTCAAGCATCCCACCCACCCTCGCGATTACAATTTTATTCAAATACGTGCTCGGATGCACCGCAGCGGTAACCTCGCCCCGATTATCCATCTCAATCTCAGTATAAACCTCCCGAGTCTCCCTCTTCCAGACGACCATTCCCCAATCCAAGACGCCCACAATCCAATCCCCGAAAATCACCAAGCCCCGCCATTCGGCAACCTTCTTCCTCCCTTCACCCGCAACGGCCAATTCAGCGATCTTTTTCCCCCTCTTAAACACCCATACTCTAACGAGCGGATCTTCAAAGGCGACATACACCACATCCCGATGCGCAACGATTCGACGGATATCCCCAGGAGTAGGCGGCGATGAGGCGAATACAAGGTTCAACCTCCGAACGTCATAGGTTTGTATGGTATTCGAGAGGACAGTCGTAAGCTGGAATGTCTTTCCCAGCGGCAAGATAGAAAACGGTGTTGGGGGCGCAGAAGTAGACGTTATGTGGCCAATTGCCTACAGTGACCAACCATCAGTAAGAGAATCCCTTTTCCCCCTGCCCAGAGCACTGCAGACGAAGAGTGAAGCATACCCTGAAAGGCGCAAGAATCCGCGAATGGGTGGGAGGAGCGGGTGGATTCTGGGCAATTGAATCAGCTATTCTTCGCTGGCGTTTGTTCGGCGCCATTATAAAAATGGGATATTGGCCTGATGAGCAACTAATCCAATACCCGATTTGTGAAGCCCTATCGCGGTCGTTATCGTCGTTATTATCAAATGGAGGAGAGGTGATTGTGAGGCTCTGTCGTTGGAGCCTGTCGGTTGCTTACCGGAACCATACCAGAATCTAGTTTTTTTTCCTTGAATCTGAGTGACCAAACGTGACTAAGTCATTACCCTACCAGTACCGGTAAGCAATGTTGCGACGAAGGCCTTGGCGGGATCAAGGGGGGGTTCGAAGGGGGGCTTACCAAATGACCTCTGAAGGGGGGGTTCGCCAAGGCTGACTTTCTTGATGTTTTTCCCTTTTTTCGGCAATATCAGCGTTTTCTGAAGGTGATAGTATTGATGAAGGCATGCAGGCAGAAGTGTTGAGGGCAACTGAAAGATATATTCTGAATTAGTTTTCTCCATTTTCCCTTTTTCTCTTTAAACCCTTTCATTTTGGTTGTATAACATCCCAGTCTTGATTCAGCTATGGTAGCATATTTTTATGGATTTTCTAAACCCCTTCAGAGCTTCGAAGGGGGGGTTCATAAATGTGAGCTCCAAGGCCTTCGTTAATCTTCATCACCAACCCCCCCTTCATGCCAACACTGCTAGTAAGTGCTCTTATCAGACAACGGCAACCCCCCACCCGTCCCCAAGCAACACTGTATTATACCAGAAGCACAAGGAATAAAAATGTAGAAGAAAAAAAGGGACAAAGGAAGGAAGGAAGGAAGGACAGAAGATGATATATCGTCCGTCCGACATTTTCCCTTTGCCAAGGAATCGCCCCCCTCCTGTTGTCTCTCCACTGTTATCTGTCCTGTCCCTGTGCTGCTGGCCAAGGATTCCTCTCCACCTGGCCGCTTCTAAAGTATCCGGACGCCCCGGAACCAAGATTGGTATCGATCAACGCCAATGCATCCCGATGCTATATAAACGACCGAGTAATGTTCAGGCAGCAAATTCTTCTTCACGGCGCGCATCATCCCCAGACATCTATGCCAAGGGAAACATGGGTACACTCGAGCACCGTACTAGTACGAGTACAACGGTACTCCTTTCAGGCTCCACCGAAGGATTTACCGGGTTTAGAATTTGAACGATAAAAATCAAAGAGATGACCCAACATTAGGAAGGTTCGAGATCTACTTTAGTGGAGCAAGCCGTTCTCGCCTTCTTACTTTCTACCCGAGCATAAGTTATGATGATGATGCCAGAGTACTACAGTAGTATATCGAAGGCATGAGCCGTGCTACGGGGATTGAAAAATGTCCCCAATATACAAGTTACCGGTATCCGAGTAGAAGGGTCCCACAACCATGACACTGCTCATCCCGGCCGAATCCTGGCCGTCCCTCTGGCAACCCATATTGTGAACCACGGAACCCCCCCACAGTGCTATAATACCGATACTGCTCGGGTGGGCACCAAGCTCCAATCACCAAATATCCGTCATCCTCTTCCCCGCGGCCTTCGTGTCCAATCCTTGCCGTTGCGTTTGTCGTGGCCGACATTCCGAGGTTCAATCGTTTACATCAACTGAATAATGGCGTATGGGATGGTCTGATGGCGTTGTTGTCGGGTTGTCGTGCAGACCAAAGACCTTGTCTCTGCGGGTTATACAAGTATTGGCACGGTACAGTACCAGCAGAGAAATGAGAGTCACGCACTGCCGGGAGTCCGCAATGCCGGTATCGAGTGGGGCAACTCTGAGTATGCCCACCCCATCTACCGGCGGTGGGATGAACGGTGCAATACATTTTCTCCGGTTGCAATATCCGGAAGAGTTTTCGATCAATGGTCAAATTATTAGAAGCTATATCACACGGTACATTTGTGAGGAGACAAGCCAACCTATCACTACTACCACAGTCGTTGGACCTAAAAGGAAATTGTCTCGATGTGAATTTCCGAGTGACAGCCCATGTCTTAACCTCCGGGATTCTTTCAGCAGTGAAAAAAAACAAAAAAACATCACGTCCCTCTCATGAGTGAGGAAGCCTCGCACGCTCAATAAACCGTAGACTGGCGTTGATTATAGCTAGCGAAATGCAGGAAATCCGAATCCAAATCCCCGAACGAAAATTCCCAACCAGAACAGCCAAGCTTTATCATAATTACACTGTACGAGTACTCGTATGCAAGGATGGCTTAAGCGGTTGAGCCGCACAAACCCGCTGAGTGGGGGACAAGGATGGCCAACCTTGAATTCCAACCGCATACGACAGCCAACCCGCCAGCTGTCCTTCAATAAGCCCCATATCCCCCACCCCAACCCTCTCTCCCCAGAAAAAAGGAAAGAAGAAAGAAAACATCATCCGAAGTGGGAGACATGATGGATTCCCTTGAGTTTTGGGGAACTCCTTTACTTTTTCTTTCACTTTCGTTTTCCTTGCTCTTGCTGTGTTTGCCGAGCAGGCATGTTCCACCTGGAAGGGACCAGAAGACGCGAGTTGTGGTTGTGGTGCTTGGAGATATTGGGAGGAGTCCTCGTATGCAATATCATGCTTTATCAATTGCACGGAAGGGTGGACTAGTGGATTTAGTTGGATACGATGGTATTATGAGCTTCCATCCGAATCCATTCACCGTGTGCTGAAAGGACTTTAGAATCCGCTCCAAGACCGGAGCTCATGGACAATCCCGATATCAAAATGTGCCCGCTGCCCCCGCCTCCAGGGTTCCTTAGAACAGATACCCCGATTCAATTCATCTTGTTTGCTCCTTTGAAGGCTCTCTTCCAACTTACGTCCATGGTCTACTTGCTCTGCTACATCATCCCACCATCGGCTGGATACATTCTGCTCCAGAACCCGCCGGCTATACCTACGCTAGCGGTGGCGAAACTTGTCGGAGCTCTACGGGGGATGAAAATTGTTATCGACTGGCATAACTTCGGTTGGAGCGTCTTGCAGCTCAAGCTCAAAGAGCACCCGATAGTCTACTTTTGCAAAATTTACGAGATGTTTGTCGGAAAGGGCGCATATGCAAACTTCACGGTAACGGATGTTATGGGTCTAACTTTGAAGAACGATTGGGGAGTCAAGTATTACCCTAACCGGATTCTAGAAACGGGGGAAAAAGGCTGAGCTGACGATCCTAGAACCCCCATCAGAACCTTGTACGATAGACCACCAACTCACTTCTTTCCACTCTCACCCGAAGAACGCGGCGAATTCCTGGAATCACACCCGGCAACCGCCCACCATGCATCTGCAATCTCCTCAGGCTCAACCCGCCTTTTAATCTCCAGCACCTCCTGGACCCCGGACGAAGACTTCAGTCACCTCCTTGGAGCTCTGCTGATTTACGACCGATGGGCATCTAGGGCCAATTTCCTAAAGCATGGGTCTGCGCCATCAATTCTTGCGGTCATCACTGGAAAGGGGCAGCTCCGTGACGGGTATATGGCTCGTGTAGAGATGCTTGAATTCCAGCACGTCACTATTGAGAGCGTATGGCTTGAGTCTGAAGACTATCCCAAGATGGTTGGATGTGCGGACCTGGGCGTTAGTTTGCATACTAGTACCTCTGGGGTGGATCTTCCGATGAAGGTTGTTGACTTGTTCGGTGTGGGGGTTCCTGTTGCTGCATTTGATTACTTGGCTATTAGTGAGCTTGTGAAGCATGAGGTTAATGGAATTGTGTTCAGGACTGGGGAGGAATTGGGAGAAGCGCTGGTTGTAGGTTGCACTTTCTCTTTTGGTCACTATAATTGCTAACAGAGGCAGAACTTGTTCGATCCTGCGTCACCACGGTTGATGAAGCTGAAGGAGGGGGCTCTGGGAGAGACCGAGAACCGTTGGGATGAGAATTGGGATAAAGTTGCTGCACCGGTGTTTGGGCTCTAAGCTTGAGGGTTTTTTCTTGGGTTATTTGGGTTAGGCATGGGTGGGAGTCGGGTGTATTTACATCTAGCGAGCATAGATCGCCGAAAATTCAGGAAGTTTTGCTTTCTTTCTTACTTTCGCTCCCTCCCCCCCCCTTTTTTTTTCTTCCAAAATAATTTTCTCTCGAGCGGGTGTGTGTGTGTGCAAGGGCAAATTCAACTGGACCCCATTATCGTGGTTTAAAAATGACAACGCCAATCCCACTTTTCGTACATTTTCCCCCACCCCCAGAATGTTGCTACATGCAGAGACGATAACTAGCATAGCGCCCGCTAGTTTCGCTCTTCCGAATAATCTTAACCACGTGCCCCCTCTTGAGCCCATAATACCTAGCAACCGGGTCCGCACCCTGGATCCTCGGCAACTGGCTCTCCTTGAGTCTATACCTCTCGAGAAGCTTCTTCTTCTCCTCCCTGCTGAGGAGGATATGTTTGGGTACCAACTCGTGCTTGGTAATGTTGACCAGCAAGTCACTCTCCAGAAAGACTTCGATGACGCTCGGCAGCACGGTGGGGACGATCTTCATGGCGGCGGGGGTGGGGTGGCTTGAGCAGATGAAGATGCCCGTGTGGAAGCTCTCGCTGTTGATGGTGTGCGCGAAGGCGCGCATGTGCTTGATTCCAATGTTACTTTCTGCACTGAACTCCACCCAGAGGGTGCCGACGGTGGCGGGCTGATTGGGGGCCGGGGTGTGCTGCTTGATCATGTCAGGACTAGGGTTGGCTTTGAAGGTGAGATTCTTGCGGCTGCCAGGGAGTTAGTGTTCTGTATGTTTGTTAGGGGATGAAAAGGCTACATTGGACGACCATCGCCATCGCAGTATTGGTGGCGGAACTCTTCGAGGGTTATTGTGATTTCTTCTTCGGAGATTTCATATCCCTAGGTGCGGTAGTTAGTAGCTGTGTTAGCCTGGCTCACTTGTCCGCTCCGCCACGGCTTTAGTGGGTGGAGAGAAAGGGGGAGGTGTACCCTATCTCTAGCCATTTCGTGAACAGTTCTCCATGCACGCCAGAGGCGTGAGCTTTCTCTCTCGGGATCCATGCTTTAGTGGTGGAAGTGAAGTGTTTGTGGTAGATTTGTGGAGGGGGCAAAGTAACGAGCGACTGAGGGAAGGAAGGGGAGGGTGACAAAGAAGTCAGTTGGAGGGCAGCCGCGTTCCACAGTGGCAGGGAGAGAATTAAAAAAAAAAGGTAACTTATGATACAAGTATGGTAACTTACTGGTAGCATTACCCTGTCATTATTTGAGCCTCCTTCCCTACCAACTTGCAATTAAGTGCACACCAACAACGCTCAGACCCGAATTTACCCCATATAATAGAACATCTCATCCCACAGAATTTCTAGGTTCCGAAGGAAAGGTTATTTTTCTTACTTTCGCGACCACCGAGGTCAAACCTCATTTCAACCACTACCACTACAATGGGTTCCGGCAACAGTAAGCCAGCCGAACGTATCTTCGATGGGTAAAAGCACAGAATCTCCTCCTCCTCCTCTACAATCCTCTCCGGTGAAGGAAACTGGTAGTAGGTAAACAGAAGGGAGAATTGCTAATCCGGAGTCACCCAACAGCAGCGAAATTCCGGTGCGTTTCTCCAACAACCTCGTCGAAGCGCTGCAATCCTCCAGCGAGGTTTTTCCTTTCCCTCCCCGTCCTCACCTTATACACGCATTGCCCCCCGATAGGGCTATTTAACACTACGGGCTAACGCAATTCCTACCCGGGCATAAACAACCAGACAAACAGCACCCGTGAAAAGTCGTTAGAAATAGAGGTCCAATCCCGCGTCGAGAGTGAACTTCAACGTCTGAAATCGCGGGAGTCACAGTTTCTGGTTGACCTGGAGAGTAAGCTCCCCGAGAACGATAAGAATGGGGATACGAAGGGACTGGGTAGGGAGCAAGTACAGGCCGAGATCGATGCGTTAAAGAAGAGGTTGGAGCATATGCCTAGGATGGTCAAAATTGATGGCGAGGTGGAGAGGGCGAGGGAGGAGGTTGTCAAGTGCTTGAGATGGAAGTGAGTTGAGCTTTACCGTCGAAACGATGGGGGGGGGGGGGGAACGATATGGGGAAGTGGAAAGGGAGGGATTGGGATGGTGGGCTAACGGAGTGCGATAGCGACCGGACACCGTTAGATTGCTATAAAGAGGTAGAGGAGTTCAAAAACCAGACCAGACGGCTGGAGAAAGCATTCGTTGTCCGGACTATAGGAAGGGACTACCCATGAGGGGAGTTGATCGATTTAGGGAGTTGTTCGCAATTAGATCTGATGGTTGGATAGGTTGTTAATGGGTGCCTGCATTTCTGGTTTTGCTCGTGGGACGGTATCTCTATTTGGTACTAGAAGATGCCTCCCTGCGATCTCACCCGGAGGATAAAATAAATGTATAGATTTGGGATGTCGGTTCCGTTGGGACGCAAGAGTGAACGAACTATGTTAGCCGTTTAACTGTTTCAAGGGTCAAATTCCCTAGCTCTCAATACTTCCACCTCACAACGAAAACCTTCACTCTACCCTCCGGAATGGCTTGGCTCGCGGAAGCCAATTCTAGTAAACTCGCAAGGGTGGTGGTGGGCATAGCCGGATGCAAAGCCGACTCGTACTGTGGTATGGATCATACCGAACTCGGCGCTGTAGGTTGCGGTGACGGGTAAGCCTGAGAGTGGATGCATGGAATACTCCTTCTCCCGGAAAACAGACGAGGCCTCGTCTTTCAATATTCCTACCACGGTACTGTACAGTACAAAAAACTCCCTTGGTCTGCACGGCCTCGCAAATTCCCCGGGTGAAGAACCCCTGAGAGAGAGAAAAAAGAAAGAAAAAACTCTGATGGGGGCTACCGGTGCGAGTACAAGTACTGGTACTGCTAAATAGGATCCTGGTACGGGGTTCCCTGTGAAACACGGCAATGAGGTCATGGGGGATCACTCGAGAGAATGATGAAAACTGGTGAGGGCCTAAGTTAGTGGGTCGGCTCGAACAGTGAAGCGAGTCTGTCTCCGCATGAAGCGAAGAAAAAGGGGAGTTTGCGGGGTCGTTCTTTAAATTATTTCTTAAGGCTTTCTCCCCGAACTTGCTTGGTCAAAGAGGATAAAAAGGCTTTAAAACCAGGCACTCTAGCGCTTGTGGTACGGCGCTTGTACCAGTACAGTACTAGCAACGTGGGTGCTCAAGTACCTTACCCGAACATAGGAATTTACCAATTTTTCGCTAGTACGGTATAGTACAGTACAGTACAGTGCAGTTAGTTGTGCCTGTGCGCATGCGTAATAGTAGGAGTAACGAGTGGGAGGGATAGAGAGGGTCACATACAAGTAGTATGTGCAAGCAGTGCTCAGTGACTCGCCCATCAAATTTGATGTTTGCCGCTAGAGATTTTTGGTGTAACCCGCCGTTCGCCGTCTCACTGCCGTATTCGTTGTCCATACCTGTGCTAGACTAGTATGCCCTGTGTACCAGTACAGTACTCGCTGCCTGTAGCATAATGAGCACTGTACTAGTGCAATACTGTCGCTACAGTAGTATCCGTATTTACAATACCTAGAGGAGTGCCAATTCCCATCCCTTAGTACCCGTACCACAAGGTGCTGTGTGCTTTCCCTTGCCTTTCCTTTCCTTTCTCTCCCTTTTTCCGTCCCTACTTAGGTCCCGAACTTGCGCTTTCGCGGTCATCTCCCCATCGTCATCCCCGGAGTGGGGTGGGGGTAGTGGTGCAGGTATTTCTTACAATACGAGGTTTTGGTAGGGCGGGGGCAAAGGGTCGAAGACGATTGGGGGATTTTGTGCCTCACCTGGTACTGTAATACTTGTAGGATGTCGGAGTGGTGGTAGTAGTAGTGGTGGTGGTAGTGGGGGTGGTAGTAGGAGTAGTAGCGGCGGATGTAACTGACTACAGTATTATACTATGAGTATATTGCGCTGGTGTATAATACATCAGTATATTTCTCCCATCTCTCCAATAAAGCAGCCCCAGATTGTGGGAGACATGAATTAAGCGGTATAAATACTTACTTTCTTTGGTGGCTCTCCTTTTTTTCTGACCCCGTTTCCAGAATATCAATATGATAATATAATATTATCATCCACGGTATTCTTCTACATACCCAGTGCCCCGAGGGGCCGATCAGTTCCAATCGGGCTAGAATGCTCCCTCACTCTGGGGATGGTTGACCAGGAGTTGGGTAAGTTTGCGTATATATCGCGGTTGGCTTCCCTGTCGCAACGGTGGGGTTCCCCCCGATCCCACCTTTTTTTTTCTACCAGGGCCCCGTGCATATATATCTCATTTATAGGATCCCGGAAATTGAGTTTGGCATATAGAGCATCAGAAACGATGCTGAGGCGTCGCCAAATTTCTGTTTCCATAAATTGGCTGGTACGGTACTGTACTCGAGTACTCGTACACCTGTGGAAATTGAAAAAAGAGTGGTGAAGGCATGTGTGGCTGATACATCAATATGGTACCTGCAGCCTACGGGGGGGAGAGAAATTAAGTACGACACTATAAAAGCGAAGCACCGTGTGTACCTGCAGTCTTATTCCTCTGCCTGCTAAGAGTACAGTACTGTGCACAGGGGCGCATCTTATCATAATGTCATACTGGATCACGAACGCTCAGTGACTGCAGGGGGGGGAGGGGGGGGGGAAGTGTGATAGCCCCTCCCCACCCTTTAGGGCTGAGTTCGCCGCGAGGACCGCAACATCCTATGCTAAATGTCCTCGTTGAAAAATGGAAAGGCTCAAAGGAGGATGGGGAGGAAAGGGACTCTTTACCCATGATCTATCGACCAATTTCGACCACGCCCTTCCGAGCGTCCTGGGTCCGGTGCGGGGGCCGGTACCTGGGCCGTGATTTTCTCCCATACCTAGGACATACAGTACAGTGTATAAAGACTCATGCCTAGGGCCTCAGACAATACAAGTATGGAGCAAAATCCCCTAAACTAATTTCTCACTTCCAGCCAGCCAACCAGCCGGCAAGCATAGCTTCTTCCCACGGCTGCTACTGTAATATTCCTTTCCTTAGGTGCTGTTGGATACTCACCACCTTCCACTCCTTTTTGCTGTAGCTATACCTTCTATATAACCTTTTCACATTCATTCTTCGGAGGTTTTATGCAAACACAGAATGTTTCCTTCAGTCCTTACCTCCATTCTCTACCTCTTCTCAGCATTCCTGAGCGGCGTGCACGCAGCTGCGCTTCCGGTCTGTGGAGCCCCGCAGAAACCGGTCGTTTCAACACGCGGGAAGACGGTAGCATACTTTGGCCAGGTCAGGGATCAGCCTACTGATTCCCTCTCAAAGTTCTGCGCCGATTCATCTGTGGATATTGTCGTGCTTGCGTTTTCCCATATCATCAAGGGAAAGAAGGGGCTTCCGGGCTTGAACCTTGCCGGGTACTGCGGGGATCCAATAGAGGGGACCGACTTGATTAACTGTCCAGAGTTTGGCACCGACATCAAGGAGTGCCAGGCGCAAGGGAAATTGGTGCTCTTGAGTTTGCAGGGATCTATGGGGACGCAGACGTTGAGCGATGATTCTGCGGCGTGTGAGTACGCGGATAATCTCTGGAAGCTCTTTGGTGAAGGCACCGGGCTAGATTCTATGAGGCCGTTTGGCAATGCCACGGTTGACGGATTTGACATTGGTATATCTCCTTCTTTCTCCTCCTCTCCTCTCCCACACACACCGGCCACATAACGGAGGATCCCGGCTCACCGTCACAAACTCAGACAACGAAAATGGAAACCCCCAAGGGTGGCCAACTCTCATCTCCGAGCTCCGCAAAAAGTTCACCTCTGCTTCCAAAAGGTACTACATATCAGCCGCGCCGCAATGCCCTCGACCCGACAGGTCTATCGGGAGAGCAGTCTATCTGGTCGACTTCCTCTTCATCCAGTTCTACAACAACTACTGTCAAACCACCGGCCTCGTCTCCTCCTTCAACCAGTGGTCCGAAGACATTGCTGCGAACGGCACCGTAGGAACAAAGTTATTCGCGGGCTTCCTCGCTGCTTCGGGTAAGGGGACGGGGTACGCTAGCCACTCGGAAATGATTGGCTATATCAGCCAGATCAAGGACAAGCCGAACTTTGGAGGTGTCTCGACGTGGGATGCTTCGTGTGCTAATAACAACATGGACTCGAACGGGAGGACATTCCTAAAGGCCATGAGGGATTCTTTGCTGTAAAAAAAATTTCAATTTTTCCACTACTCATGTAAGTTTGGAGAGGGGGGGAGGTTGTCTGAAGATTACATATATCGAGTTCTGGTGAGAGCTCAAGCTTGGTAATATCTCGGATTTTTGGTCGGATTTTTGGAGAGAGTCTCGTTGACTGGTTGACTTATGGTTTTTGGTAATGGGCCAAGTGAAGTTCACTGGCCTAATAATGCCCCGAGCGCGCGATTTGGTATGAGCGATTTAGAAGGAGGGAGCGGGAGAATCATAATGGTATTATAACAACTTACTATAAATTTATAAGCATTCTCCGGCACCCGCTAGTGTTGGCAAACATATCGGAAAAGCGTGCTCTCCCCTTAGAGATTTGTTGAAGCCAGCGGAGATGGTTTTCCGAGCATCGCACTGGCAAATTCCGGGGTGTTCGGGGAGAGCGCTGCTAAAGGCTTGTGGATTTGGCTCCGGCTTTCAAGGACTTGGCGAAGACATCGCGGCTTTATTCCCTCGGTGAGGTTAAAAACAAAAAAGGAAAGGAAAGGAAAGGGAAAAAAAGAAAAAACTAAAAGCATGATGTAATACTGTAGATGGTTCACAGATCATCACTCGCGGCTCTTTGGTAAGATAGCATCATGGATACAGGTAGACTATCCGGGACAGTTTTGACGACAGTGCCAAATACCCCCTCCCAGCATCACACTAGGGTATTCTGGGATGGCCAATCAAGGGATATCGAACGCAGTCAGCTTCAAGCTATAAATTTAACCATATTTTTCCCTTCAACCCATGCGGTGAGAATACCGGTACCATGGAGGCGTCACCCACCCACCTTCACAAATCGGAACAATCCGCAACAGACTTTCCGCTTTTTTCACGAAGCGTGTGTGTGTGTATTCTATCCGCCCTTGACCGCTGCACGGCCAGCCTAGGATTGTCGTTGGCTGTCAAGTGCCATACCCGAGTACCATATAGGCCAGTGTATATATATATATATGCCAATCAGGAATGGAGTCGGATGCTAGCATTACTATCATCCATGAGGCTGATTCTTACAGGAATTCCACTATCCTAGCTAGCTTACCTCTAGCCCTACCCATAATATGTAGGGAAAAGCCAGCGTTCTCGGTATGATACCGCGATGGATATGATACTGGTGCCGTCGTTCTTGGACATATCTTCACTTGACTTTCACCTATCCTTAGCCACATCCTTTACCATTACAGTACAGTACTGTACACATACTCGCAAGTTATTCCTAGAGAGGAAACAAAAAAGATAACTACAATCCAGCTCACTGCCTCAAACCCCTCGCGAAAATTCCCACCAAATTCTACATCCGGTAACATACGGTATTATAACCGAGGATCGAGTGATTTATAAGTTTTACTTCCCGGACATTCCACCCACCCACCGCCACAAATGGACCGGGAATCTTCCGCTCTGTTCGATATCCACTGGCATCATACCACGGTATCATACTCGACCCGGGAATTTCCAAGCTCAAAAAGTTTTCGCGTACGGTAGGCCCCCGTACCGGTAGTGATGGGAGGTCCACTGTACTGGTACTCGTAGCCCGCTGGTGTTTTCTCGGACCTTGACGCGCTCACCGTTATAACGATGTTACAACCGGAACTTTTGGAAAGACAAGTACCTGTCAGCTTAGTGCCAAGTGCGCGACCAACAGGCTATAGAATATATATATGATTGTCAAACTGTACGAGCACTTTACGGCAGGATGTGATAGAAGAGCGCGAGCGATGTTCCTAGTGGTGGACTCTGTATCGTTGTAGGTAGGTACGTACGTAAACGGGAAGGGGCTCATGGTGGTTATGATGCAAGGCAGATGCGAGTCGGCGGAGGATGATGATTGACTAATTATTCCTTCACTTGGTTCCATTCGTAAAGTCTTCCCACCGGCACTGGAGGGCGGGGCAGTCTCGGAAATGGGGGGGAGGGAGGGGGGAATAACGATTTTGGTTGGAGTTGAAATTTCGACACCAGCCGCCACTTCTTATATGTTCCACATGTTGGGGTGGCTTGATGTTGAGCCTGTACCGTAGTCTATATGAGTATACCGGACTGGAGACAGAAATCACCGGTAGTGTAAGCATACCCCACCAAAAGTAGCCGACGTCAGGTGGTCGGGTTTCCTTCCCGGATGGTCCAATGAATACATGCGAAAAACACCAGCACAAGCTTCAGAACTATGCCAACTTTTCATACACAAGAGCCTAGGGCCAGCAAATATGGATCAATGTTTCGGTAACTAAGATTATTCAATTGGGGTCGGAACAGGGCGACAAAACCCCGGCTTCCCATACAAAAAGCGCCAAGAGCGCATGTCACTTTTACCCTTTGATCAACAGACATCCCAAAAAAAGGGATGTTTATTTGTGACAACATGGAAGAGAAAATCCAAGGAATCCTCTTGGGTATGCAGTAAACATTGGGTTTTATTGATTGAACAAGAGTGGTGTTGGCTTGTTGTGAGTACGGCTGCTTCCCATGTAAAGCGCACTTCTACTGGTGATTTATGTCCCTAGCCTCGTACTTGTACAGTACTCGTATATTCGCTAGCTTGTACCCGTGCCGGGGTAGTAATTTAGTCTACCGTACAGTACAGTACTCGCTCGAATCGCAACGTAATAAAACGGGAGCACCGCGCATCTCTTGCTGTGCCGGGAGGCTAGAAGCGCCAAATCAACCGCACCAAGTTGGATTTTTTTTAATTTCTCATGTATATTAGACATTTTATTTTTATTAAGAGAAGGAAACAAAAAACAGCCGCAGTAAAGTACGTTACGATGCAGTGCAGGGGGGGGGGGGGAAGAAAGAAAGAAAGAAAGAGAATACCGATCTGCAGAATGTTCACCTTTGCGAGTGATGATGGATGGATGAGTGAGTGCTCATCTCATCACTCGCTGGTTCTGGAACCAACAACAGTGCGGCACGCGATTAGTTGAACTTGTAAGGAAGAAACGATAGCAGAAGTACGCGAAACAATGTCAAACGGTTTAAATTCTCTCAAAACTATACATGCCTTCGAGGGTAGACCCCTAGAGTCGGAGAAGACAGGGGAAATAGTAAAGGAAACAAATATTTTGGGTCAACCATCTCCCCTTCGAAAAAAAGAAAAAAAACTAGGGAATTAAAAGGGGAAAGGAAAAGAAAAGAAGAAAAAAAACACAAACCAAGAATCCCATTTATTTTCCACAAGTAAAGTTTAAAGCGCAACAAAAAAAGACAAGGGGAAAATAAAACAAGCGCTTTTTTTTGGCCGAAAATGTTGGTGATGAGGATGATCGAGATGAAGAAAAGAAGTGGAGGAAGAAAAGAGAAAGAAGCCAGCGCGCCGTACTCCGGAGTTCCACACCCTTGAACAGCGCTAGAAAACCCATTCCACCGATTTCGACCCGTCCGGCCATCCGGCCAAACCGCCCGCCTCGCCGAAAACACGATATAACCTCGGCCACGGCCTGACTGTCCATCGCCACTAGAATCCATTAGGTTGTAAACTTCCGAGGTGCTTTGCAAAAAGAATGTATGCTCCCGTCCCTCCCGGGATGTTCATGAAATCGGCTTTCGTGAGTCGTACAGATAAAAGAGAGGGTCGAGCAGAAAAAAAGAAGAGAAGGGAAGAAAAAGAAAACGAAAGGAATACGTGGAGGGGGGGGTATTTTAGCCCCATTAATGGGTAGGGTGGTTTTTTTTTATACAAACGGATGGTTACCGTTCTATACAAAGGAGTGCTGTGTCTCCACTTTTTCTATCCGGGCTTTCCCGGCTATTCCCCGAGGGCCTTGAAGTCTGAGGGGCGGATGCGTTTAGGCCGAGAATGTCTATGCGGGTTGACCGGTTTTCTCATGTAGGGGCTGTCTTCCTCACTTGGGAAGGGCTCACTGAAGACAGTCTTTTGTTGGTTGGGGAAGTATCCGAACTTAGCTGCGCGCGGATCGCCTTGAGGATGCTGGTGCTGGAACTGCTGGGTGAAGGGCGGGTTGATCATTGGATTTCCGCCGTGTCCGTTAACATTCATGACCGTCCCGCCGCCACCACCGTTCATCCCCATATGGTATGGATTGTGAGAGCCCATTCCGCCCATACCACCGCCCATACCGCCACCCATCATGCCATTCATACCCATTCCACCCATACCCATCATCCCGCTGGGAACATAGTGACCGTTCTGAGGATAGTAGTTGCCATTCATAGCGTTCATGCCATCCATCCCGTTCATGCCGTTAGGGTACTGGTTGCCGAACGCCTGGAACTGATGCGGAGGTGGAGGAGTTGGTTGATGAGTGTTTTGATTTGGGAACTGGTGATGGAAGGCCTGCTGAGGGTTAAACATCCGGCTATTATTATTGTTAAATCCACCGCTCGGCTGTTGAAGGGGTTGAATCGGATGGGGTGGTGGCTGTTGGAATTGAGGGTTATTATTTCTCATAGCCGCCGGGCCACGGGGGATTCTGGGCTCGAATTCCTCATCTGCCTGCCTCTTCCTCGGATTAGGAGCAAAATTTCCAGCCATAGAACCGTGAACAGGCGCAGGCACCCTCCCATGAGAGGGCGCAGCAGAGAGAGTCCCGTCACCACGCTGAGAGGCACTAGGTTCCTTTGCTTTACCCGCGGATGATGATACAGAAGGGCTCTTGGATTTCTCTCTCTCTTTCAGCTCCTTTTCCTTAGCATCCTTTTCCTTTAGGTATTCCTCTACCTTCTTCCTGATGTCTTCATCAGGCACGATGGCATCCAGAAGAATTTCCTTTGCATCACAATTCGGGCAGACAAAGTCGGTCTCCAGCAATGTAGTGTGAATACAATCTTCGCAGTACACTTTCCCGCAGCACGGGGTCTTTGATGCATCACGCATAAGTTTATGACAGATTAGACACTCGATTCCTCTATCCTGCAACTCCTTACTACCGACTGGCGCAGCAACCTTTGAATTAGTTGCCGCCTTCTTCTGGTAAGACTCCCACGAGGCCTGATCAGGCTGAGCGACAACATATTCGCCATCAGCATTTACCATGACCGAGGTCGGGTTAGAGTGCGCGGTGGTATTATCATCATCTCCGGATGGGGGAAGCGGCTTCTCAACCGTCTTGAGGAAACTACGGGGAATACCAGTCGTACGCTTAACGCGAGGACGTCCGTCAAAAGTAGGATCAGCATTAGTGGGGCACTGTTGAATCCAGTGACCTGCCTTTGTCAGTATAATATGTTTCAGAAGCTGGGGTAGTCGTATCTCACCTTTCTCGCCGCAACGATAACAAATATACCCATTTGGCGGTGGGTGTCCCGGGGCTGGCGCATTGTTCTTTTTGAAACCTTGGTTTCCACGATGAATGGGAGTAGCACTGCGGAAAATCACACCTCATGTTAGTATCTCCAGCCGCCCATGGCAACTCAAATTGTCTATAATATTCAAAGCTATATACGCACTTTGCCATCTGCTCCTGGGTTTTATTCCACTGCTCACTAGAAGCCTGAAACATCGCCGCAATCTTTTCCTCTTCAGATTCTCCTCCAGTCAAAGCGGGAACGCTGCCCGCAGGTTGGGGACTCCCATTCTTTCTAACAGCAGGGGCCCCATTTCCAAAGTTCTTCTCTCTCCGCCCAGCATTAGGAAGAGCATTCACGGGCGCCTTTCCACTGACATAGCGCTGGGCGGTTCCACGCCCTGGCTTGCTGGGGGGAAGACGGGCAGCAATGATAGATGTAGAACGGGGAATTATGGTAGTATCATCATCATATTCTATTTATCGTGGTTAAGAAATGTTCGCCAACATTTTAAGGCGGAATTTGAATCATACCTTCATTCGTATCGGCATTATAAATTGAGAAATCAAAGTCGGTGCCATCCCCAAGACGGTTGAGCACGATAATCTGCCTTTTCAATTCAAAAACCGAAATGCCAGTACCGTCAAAAGTTACTCGTGTTGACTCCTTGTGAGACTTGAATCTGAAAAATACAGAGGAGGACATTGCCGCGATTCCAGATCCTCTGTTGGAGTGAAAACGGCGTGAAAAGATGAAAAGGAGGAAAGGATAAAGGCGAACTAAGTTTTTCCAAGTGTTGATAAAGTGACCCGGCTGTATCGAGCGTCACAATGGATCTAGGCGACGGTTTAAGAGAATAAGACTATTCGCTTTTTTTTTTCTTTGGTACGATTGAAGGGTAGAAAAATGTAGGTTGGAATTATACCAGTTTGCTGCGAGGGAGGGATGAAAAGGTAAAGAAAAAGAGAAATGGGTTAAAACTGTTGCAGCGAGGAAAAATGTTTAGGGTACCGTCAAACACTTAGCAACTGCCCTTAACCTAATAGAATATTTCTCTTTTTTCCTCTTTCTTTTCTTTCTCGTCGAGATTCTCTTTTTGATTTGGGGAAACAGATAATTATATGTTCGAGCCGAACAGTACAGACCTGGGGCTTGACAAGAAGTAACAAGTCGGAAGGGGAAAGAAGAAAAAAGTAAAAAGTAAAGAAATGAGTAAATGACAAGATGAGTGTAAAAGTAGTTTTCCTCAGCGGAAACAAAGTGTGCTGTACAAAAAAGAGTCTGGAGATGAAAAAATTTCCAGTCTCGCGTTCTGACCTCTCAAACCATGCAAGAAAGATGCTAGATCTCTCTTGCAAGGGCAAATACTGAACGAACCTGTGACAGCGTGGCGGGATAGAAGGCAGGCGAGGTAGTGCCGGTATGGCCCACGAGATGGGTCGGAAGCGAGGCGAGGCGATAAATATCGTAAAAGCTGTTGGATTTGATGGTTTATTGTTGAGACGAAGCTGGAGGAGAGCAGGATGTCAGTTGCTGGAAAGAAGGTCAGTCCAGAGAAGTTTGCGGATGGGGTATTATGGTTTCGGTGTTGGAGGGAGAGATGATGGAAGTGTGAGGGAAGAGTGAGGGAACAAGAGAGAGGTGGAGACCCCTTAGAGTTTTCTGTAGAAGCCGCATATGCTAGGCGACTAAAGGGAATCCGATTGGGCGTGGGGTATGATTTGTCATCTTATCCCCAGTGTTTTTCCAAATTTTTAATATCTTGGCAATTCTATTATCATAATAATATTATTATGTTACCTGTACTCGAGTAAATTTTAGTAATCCAGACGAAATGTGCCCCGGCTAACCCAACCTAGCTCTGTGGGTGATTGGGCCTCAAGTCCTCAAGGTTCAAATTACCCTGCACCATACCAGTACGGTAGTCAAACAGATGACCCAACTCTCACCCTACGAGCATCAAACCGTACCTTTGCTTAATCAGGAGAGTTTCCAACCCTCCTCTTATTTCCCCTGCCTACCTCTCAACTGCCCTACTGCTCTCTCGACCTAATATTGTTTACATCTTATTACCATCCCTCATCCAATTCTTCCACATGTCGTCGACAACCGGTTCCCAGCGCGAGGCCTATCAACCACCAGCTGCTAGCTCTTCAGGCATAGGTCGTTCCTATGCCCCAGCCCCCGCAGGAACCATGTTTTATCTATGCGCTGAATGTGGTGTCAAAGTTGGCATCAATAAAGGAGAGCCTATTCGCTGCAAAGAATGTGGCCACCGTATCCTTTACAAGCAGAGAACCACACGGTACCCAAGATCGATATCCGCTATTCCGGGATAATAGCTCTAACCTCAGTTATCCTTCGTCTAGTATGGTACAATTCGAGGCTCGCTAAGCGCAGATCACCCACTCGTGCCTCCGAGCACACAAGAGACCCGGGTATGCCCTTCAACGGAGCAGCCCGGTAAGGCAGGGAGGGGGGGGAGGTTGGGCGGGGTTATGAGCTTTCTAGATTTGTTTATGGGAGAAGTTTTTTATTGCTGGCGTTATTCCTTCCGCATGTCTTGTCATAATCGCTTGTCGCTGCATCTCGAATTTTCACCAATCGTGGGCACTTACGGAAAATTCGTGAACCAAATTGTGAGTGTGGAGGATTCGGCCGACCATCGGTATAGCACGGTACCATGTTCCAAAAGAATTTGTGAAACTAAAACAATGAAATGCTATCTTGGGCGGACAACCTATTCGAAATACCGGGTTTGGGCTAACAAACAAGGGATCCTGGTATTTGTGGTTATATATGTCCCATCAATTACGTACATTCTCTTCCTCAACAAGCGCTTCTCTTCTCCGTGACCTGTCCCTTCTGGTACTTCCTTCTCCAATCCCAGCAGCCTTCCGGGGCCATCCCCGAGCAATGTCAATGTTACTTCTAGGGAATAAGAACTCTAGTAACTTTTTAGACTATTAGCAAACAATCAGGATACTCAGCATGGCAGAAACCACATACCACCCATATCAGATAGTCCACAACCACGCATAAAACAAACAACTTTCCAGCCCAAACACCGCAGCCGTAGTATCTCTTTAGCCTCTCCATAAGACCCACCCTTTCGCCCCTGCAGATGCCCTCATATACTCGTTCCGTTCTCTCCGCCACATCTGTCCACGAGTACATGCTTTTAACTTGTTCATGAAATTTATCTGTTCTTACTCTTCCCATTCTGATTTCCTTAATCGCTCGGCTGGTGGCGTTGACCAAATCGTCTTCCTCGGGCCTTGCAAAAACAGTCATATGACTTGGAAGAACTTCCGGAATGCCCCCCACTCGAGTACATACAACATAGAGCCCGCAGCTGGCAGCCTCAACCAGCACAGTGCCAAATGCTTCCGTTAATGAGGGGTGTAGATATATGTGGCCACGAACCATGACGTCCCTAACCTCTTCATGTCGCACTGGCCCAAGCATAGATACCCGGTCCTGGAGCATGTGTTTCTCTAGCATCTGCTCAAGATCAATCGCTTTTGGGCCGGAACCAGCAATGATAAAATGGACAGATGGATGAAGTTCGCATATTCGAGGGATCGCAGCAACGAGGAGGTCAGTGCCTTTGTTGTAGAAGAGGCGTGATATGATAACAATAGTAATATGTGTTTTAGAAGCAGCATTTGGATCGGGTCTAAAATTCTCAGCGACCACAGCGTTGGGTATCACAGAGACCATAGAAGGGTCAAGCGCGGCGCGAAGGACGGTATTCTCTTTGCTACTAGAGATTAGTAGGGTGCCAGCCACAAGATCTCCCCACTCCGGGGGACTTACCAGGTATGGCTCACGCAAATGACGTGGTCGACATCACTCAATGTGAACTTCAAGAGCTTATTCGCTAAGATGGTACCCGCGTCTGAAAATCCAAACAAACTGTGATCTGTGAAGCAGGTCCTTAATCCCATTGTTCTTGCGTGCAAAATGGCTTCATGGCATAGGTTGCTCATGGAAGCATGTCCGTGGACGATCTCGATGTTCTCCCGAATAATGATATTGCGAAATATGGGGAAAAAGGAAAAAACAGTTGGGAATGTGGTTTCCCGATATATGACGAAGAAGGGGACGTAGTAGACCTTGAGGCCATTGGTGAGGTAGCGCACACCGTGGCGAGTCTGGTACGAGTGGGTTATTATGATTACTTTATGGCCGCGGTCCCGGAGTTTCTGGAGGGGACATGGAGGTTAGACGTGGAGAAGGACGTGGGAGCAGCAGTAAGGGGGTCGGACAGTAGCCAGCTGATAGATGTGACTTTCGACTCCACCTGTGTAGAGGGGAAGTATCAGTAAGGCTGGAATCGATGTTGATGCTAGAAACGGGCACCCACGCACCGGGTTGTGGATAGAAGAAGTCACTTGTCATTCTGGTCCAGGGGAAAGTCAGAATCTCGATGTCTTGTAGGGAGGCACAGGCAAATGCACGAGCACATACGCTATATTGTAAGGCATACTGAAAATGCAAGAATGCTCATGAGAACAGAGTAGAATTGGAGGGTGTGTTGGATTCTTAGCGAAGCTCTCTGACTGCCCTACCGTAGATGGTGATATTGGATGGAAGTTTTCAAATATCATATGTACGCAGGTGAGCTCTCTGCATGCCACACCCTTTTCGCTTAACTCAACTTGGTTTGTGAGTTAACGTTACGGTGGCAGCATCGTTAGGCAAGAGCAAAGTCAGCCGCCGAGAAACCGTGCGGGTATCAGTGCTACGGTAACCGCATTCCTCCTTACCCACCCTGCCAGGTTACCGGTATTTTGGGCCGGGAAATTTTCATGCATCAGGAAAACACCAGGTGGCAAAGCATTGGAAAACTCCTGCCAAACACTGGTCTTCAGGGTTCCACTCCATCAACTCACCCACTTCTCGATTCCTTCCCCCAATCCGAAAATTACCGCTAACCCAATGGCCACGGTCCGGCCCACACACCCTACAACTACGGGGAATGCTCATCAACCTCCAATTGTTCAACTTTCATCCCAGGCCACCGCAAAGTGGGAACTCGGTGTCTCTCTCGTCTTGGATAGCTGGGATGTCCTCACGGAAGCCGTGAACAATCTGTGGGGCGGAGAGGATAGTTCGGGCAAGCGGGATTGGCTTGCTGGCGCTATCGTCGAAATGCTCGCGGGACGGCCGGAGACCGACGAATACGACATCGAGGAGACATTATTGCAGGTCATGGAGGATGAATTTTCAGTTTGTCTAGAAGACGACTCATCATGGGTTGTAAGTCTATCATCCTAACTGTCCATTCTATGCGATAAAGAAGCTCCTAAGCGAATGGGAATGGGTAATTAGGTCGCACGCCGGATAATCGTACTACGAAGGGAGGTCATGGGCGGCGATTTCTCTACCGTCGATAAGCTTCACGCAAGATTCCTTGCGAAGCCTAATAACCCATCAGCTCCTTCAATGTTCAAGGAAGTGGTTGACGAAACTGGCTCATCGTCTAGCGAGGAAAACGAGGACGACGAAGAAATGGGAGATGCTGCTCCCTCCGCAGCACCTGAATCCAGGCAGCCACGACAGCCACCGGAGCCGACTATCGATGAGGAAGGGTTCACATTAGTGCAGAAGCGGGGAAGCGGAAGGCGATAGTTAGGATGTTAGGTTTGAAATCCCGACGCCGTTCTCTTGACATGGAATCTTGTGATTTCTCAACAGAAAAGTTATTCAATACAAACTACACAAGATTCTGATACCAAAACTCCACCAGTTGGGATTTGTGCTCAGGTCTGATGACACAAGCATGCATCACGCGAGATACCGGTATATAATTCCCAGTACCTAAACTTCTCCCCTTAGAATGGTAAGACTTGCCCATGGCCGAGCCCACAAGTTTCCCTAAACATAATTAGTCCCCATCGTGGTATGTATTATACTTTCAATAAGCATATATCCCCTAAAACTACCGCACGCTAGCATGTAGATATTATAGGTGAATGCCCGAGCATGATACGATACTCCGCAGTGAAATACCGGTACCGGTGGGGGGAGGGTATAGATCTGACATACCTGCACGTACAGTACTATTTGTACATACCCGGATACCATGAGAGTACCGTAGACACCGTTTGCTTCCCATCTCAACTGGGTTCAGTTCATCACCGTTCATGGTCAGTCCTCTTCGGTCATCCCATGGCGTGTCATAATTAACAAGAAGTCACAGGTCCACCCAATGGACCGCACGTACGATACTTGTAGGAACGGCGCGGTCGACAACGCCATCTAAAAGGGGGAGAAGCCCTCCTCCTTCCACCAATGCCCGAGCGCGGTGCTTGGCCATTATAAAATATTTGGACACTTGGTGGGGAATCAGGTACCGATAGTGCCAAAGTGTCTAGATACTTTACAATACAGGTATCATAAATGATATCTGTTCCCAGCCTATGGTGGACAGCGTCTATAACGTGTACCATGGGGCAGCGCACCATGAAATGCTTCAAGTGGTGAGGGTAAAGGGTTTACTATTACTGAATGTGAATTTTGGAATACAGGAGTTTGGTTCCTGCATCAGGAATTGTTTTTTACAAAGGATAACCTCTTTTGATCGAGAGAACAATTAGCATAGCCGTGTAATTGATAACAATCAACATCAAATATAATCCCTCAATCATTCACTCGTTTTTCTCTTCTTTATTTTCAATTTTCAACAAGATGGAGTAAGAAGACATTCAAGTAACAGTCGAGGAAATAGATAAGGTCATGGCACCAGTTTCAGTTAATAAGGGTACAAGTACACAGAAATCTTGTACTAGCAGGGCACGAATCAGGCAACAAAAAAACCCCGGTATTTATCAGTCTAAGGTGGTATATGCCTTTCCAGAATATGAAAATCTGTTGATGCAGAGGTGTAACTCATACAAGCATGTCAGTAACTCTGCAGAAATTGACAATTAAGGTTCTTTAATAAAACCAGCCTTTTATATTTCTTGCCTTGAATCCTTATATTATTACTCTTCAATCATATGATAATATTATTATGTTGGAAAATCAAGCCTGTCTTGATTTACTGGGCGAAGCCCAATCATATCACAATTTTCACTTCGTAACCACCTACCGGTATTAGAAAACAGGGCATAGGACTTTGATAATTGATATGGGGTGAAATGGATAAATAAATGAATAAATGACCCATCACATGACTTGCTTAATTGGGGTGTACGCGTGTAATTAACATATTTTATGACAATTTTAACTCTACAACTTCCTATAGACCTATCGGATATCACACGCACCTTGAGGTCGCCCATTCACGACTTCCTGAGGCGTTCCTACGAGTAGTAATAAAATGTCTGACATAGTACTGAAAGATACAAGCTGCAGTGGGACTTGAACTCCTGCGCTTCAAAATTCACATTTGGTAGCAGGATACCCTTTGCCCTCACTGCTCAAAGCATTTCATGATGCATCCCTCCATGGTACACTTATAGACGTTGCCCACCACACCCCTCTTCGCACCCCCCCCTCCCCCACCACCACCACTACGATACCGGTACTCGAGTACCCTATGATACTGAATTCCGCACCCCACCTCGTCAACGCGCGAAATAATAGGCGTGGCACGCCTAACCTGTCACCAACAGCACCTTTCTCCGGGGGCCTGGCAACGCCTTCAACACAGAATGGAATTCTTCCTTGCAAAAGTATCACAACAAGCGGGTACGTCTTAACTCTCCCTATCTCTTGGAAACCCTGCTGACTTGATCCAGTTTCGTTTGCAATAAGGTAGGTTTCAAAAATCGGATGACTCGTCGAGCCTATTCCTCATTGACGAATCTAGGTCGGGCATCATTGTCACGAGTCAGTTTGCTATAAAGGAATGCAGTCGCTATATATCTGTGAGTTTACGGGCTATGTGCAGGAATCAGGCAATCCACTTGCTCCGTTTTCCGAGCTAACCGGCCCCATCCATTCTAGTCGATCAAAGGAAAAGATAGACAAGAGCTTCAAGGCCTGCAGGATAGACTGGAACAGAAAATCAGAGTTAGTTCCGACGCTGGATGAGCTGGCCTTTCGCTGCTAACCGTTAGTAGATAATATCCCCAGCAATAGACTTGGTGGAGATTATGTATGCCCCCTCGGCCGTGGAACCTCCGTGTGCTGGTTTGACTAAATTGAGCCATACAGATCTGCTAGAGGAAATACCTCGCTTGAGAGTGCTCTGACATTGACAAAGAACATAAGACATGACATCCAATCACTGGGGGTTAAAGTTGCCGGCCTGTCTGCTCAGGGAGGCGGCCGTAAAGGGCGCAGGAGCCAGGACGAAATTAATGCTGTGGTTCAAGAGATCAAGCAACTTTTAAGGAAGATTGAAGACGTATTCACCGCCACCGCACCTTCCCCCACCCAGCTATGCACCGAAGCTGACAGTTAGCTGTAGGCTGTTCCTTTCATAAATTTAGCAATTACTACATCAGGGGTGAATATCTCATCAAACATCCCACACAACGTCTCACCTTCCCGTCTTATGCAGGCTTCAACCTTGCTTACAGCTGGCGATACCGCTTATTCAATGAACCCCTTCGACCCGGCACAAGTCGGTACCACTTTCACGCTGAGCCTCTACATGTTGTTTGCTGGACACTCGCATCGGCAGGAACATGTATCCTCAAAGGATCTAACATGGCAGGAGGTTATTTACAAATGCAGAGTCAAGCTCCAGAGGGTACCGTTAGTCTACGATGACGACCAAGATGAAGATGGGACAAACAGTAACACCCATCAACTCCGTGCTCGGAGCAAAATTGATGAATACTGCTATGAACTTTGTCTGATCGAAGATCTGGATGACGGGAGAATGCATGAGGTCGAAGAAGGAAAACCGCCGCCAGGAAGCTTTGACGATGTTGAAAAGGCTGGATTAAGGACTAGGATACCAATCCACCAGGTTTCCAAGATCTTTTACACTAACTCTGGACAACTTCTTGGAATAGAGGAATCGAACTCTCCGATACTTTTGGTGAAGCGAGATTTGAATGCTGCGCCGCCTCGAAAATTGGTTGATCGGGTTGAGCGATATGATTATGGCGATAGTGACAGCGAGGGAGAGCACCCCTTGGACATGCGCGAGGGGGATAGCAGAGAACTTGAACCCCGGCAAGCACTTCCGGAGGAATATGAACTTCCCCACCACCTTGATGCGGAGTGGTTGGCTTTCGAAGTTTTCACAGAACCCGAGCCAGACTTTGATGATGCTGCGTCCGAATATAGTGACGCCGAGGAGTCATTCTCTATACCAGGATCATCCCCCCCAGGATCAGTTACCGATCCAAATACCTCCCTAGCACAAACCCTATCAAACGTCGAGCTGAACGTCAGCGAGCATCCCCCGTCGCCCGCACCATACGTTTCCCCGAACGTCAAATCCACACTTTCCATCTTAGAATGCCTTCTCAGACTTACCATCCTGCAAAACTATCAACAAACCTCACATCTCGCTGTCCACGACGAACTCCTGAACCTCTTTCTATCTGACTCGGCATGGGGCGGCACTCGTGAGAGCAGGCGGCAGGAGAGAGAGAATGCCCGCCGAAGGATTGGGTTCGACCCCTTCGGGTCGCCCACGAAGCCGGCCAAAGAGGCGGAGGTTGGCACCATCCAGCTCACGGGAGGTAGTAGAGCTGGTAGTCACCGAGGAAGCAAAGGGGGCACTCCACAACCCTTTGGTAGGGGTTACCGCCTTGATTCAAGTCTACCTATGACGCCTAGTTCAGATTCAAAGAAGCCAATGCCCAAGCTTGGGGATCGTGAGCAACCGGTATTGACAGGTAATCGAGAGCCCTGGACACCAGAGCAGCAGTTGAGCTCTATGTTCAATAGCCCTTATGGGACGAGTCCATTGTCGAAGAATTCCCCGGGCGGCAATAAATTTAATACGGAGGGGAATTGGTGAATCTAGAAACGAGCCTTTACAGTGTACCCTACCTTTCTTTTCTCTCTCTTCTCTCCGTCTCTTTCCTGCCAGCCATAATGACGATGAGAGGGCGTTTGGTTGTATCATAGCATATTGGCGGCTAGCTAGGTGATTGTACGAGGGGATTGCTAGTGGTAGATTTGGGGTGTAACCGCAGATGACTACTCTTTTTTCCTTCCTCTTCCGTAATGCTCTAATCTACTAAGTTGGGGCGCTTCTTTAGACTCTCTCTTGGACTACGAATTCTCAATGCCCCAGCACAAGTACGCGGTAGTGGTAGTGGTAGCAGTAGTAATAGCAGTAGTGGCAGCGGTAGTAGTATCAGGTTTCGCTCGTGATGTGAAAAAGGTAGTTTCCCAGCCCCATTCTCATTCAATCCCTCCGGGGGGGGGGGGGTAAAATCATAGACACTTGTGGATAGGGCATGTCGACCCCTCTCGCGGCACCCATTCACAAAAGCAGGACAAGATGCTAGGGTACGCAAAGATAATCAGAACACGTCCACCGAGGATTGAGGGCCCGGTCCGGGCCGCCGTCCTCCCTTGGCATCGCATAGCTCTACTCCCACCCCAACGTGATGACGGATCGCACTAGCACAAATTTTCGTCCAGCTACTATACCCATGGTGTGATACTGCAATAGTACAATACCCAGCTCACCAACTCGAAGAATCGGGAAAATGACCAGAGCCACAAATACTATATTATACATATGTACACGGACACCGCCTATCACTGCCTACGACTACGGAGGTAGGACGGTCTCGGGCGTTCGCATGCATCAGGTTAGTCGGGCGAGAGGCATCACCTCGATATCTTTCCCGATCGCTTTGTCTTTTGATCTCTGGCTTCCTGTCATCGGCCTCTTACAGCGGCGGGCTGCTGCAGGTCGCCAGATGCCAGATGGCGAATGATAGGTTGTGATGCGGTTTTGGTTCTCGGCGGTGCTTGTTCCGATGGACTTGAAATTGGGAAAGGTTTGGTTTGAGGGGGTGATAGGGATTGTTCGATTGTTGGGTTCTTGGTTGGGGGGTGCTGGTATTGGCTTGGTCTCCAATGCTTATAATACCGGACGTATGGCATCGTGGATTACTTGTAATTGGGTACTGTACTGTACATGCGGGATACTAATTCAGAAGGTGTTGTTTTGTGTCCACAATCTCATCCCCGCATTGTGGATGCAATAATGGGATGGGTTTCTATGGCATGGAGTCATCTACGGATGGACAGACGAATGTTATATCATGCTATATTATTCAATAACTTTTCTCTACCCTCCCTTCGAAAATAAGCGATGTAATACAGTGAAGTGAAACACAGACAGCCACGCCCACCACCCCACTAAGAAAAGGGGGAAAAAACTCCCTCTTTAATCCGCTTTTTACAGCAATCAAATACCACCCAATATCTACCCCCCAACCTCATCGACAACCCTTCTCTCCTCCAGTCCCAAAAAACTCGCACTCATCCCCTCGCTGTTCACTAGCGCCTGGGCAAGGTTCACGTTCCCGGCGGTCAGGTACTTTGTCGAGAACCCTGCATTCACCTTCTCCTTCAGTAGCCCGGCCAATTCTGCCTTCCACGACGCGACTTCGGCCTTAGTAGCTGCGGCCGCAGCCTCCCTGCGTTTCTTCCTGCCCTTGCCCCTCTTCCCCGCCGCAGCCCCACCGCCACCGCCGCCGGTGAAGCCATCGCTGTCATACTCGACACCTAGATCCTCCGCCGCGACTCTCAGCCACTCATCTTCATGCCCCTTCTTCGCCTTTTCAACCTGGCAGTCGGCCACTTTCTTGGCGAGCTCGACGCGGCGCTTCAGCCTTGTGACTAATCTCCTATCGGCGTCGAAAGAGCGCATAGCGTAGCGTGCTGTCGATAGGGATTCCGGGTCGTGCACTTTTGCGACCAGTCTGCGCACGCCGATGACTTCGTCCGGCGAGCATAGTAGGATACTAACCCCACGGGCATCCGCACCACGCGCTGTGCGGCCCGAGCGGTGGACGTATGTGTCTGCCGTATGGGGAAGGTGGTAATGGATTATTAGGTCGACATTTTGTATGTCGAGGCCGCGGGCGGCGACGTCCGTTGCTATTAAGATGGAGTGAGGGGAGGTTGGAGAGGAGAAGCGCTCTAAGGAGCGGAGGCGGGCCTTTTGTATCATTTTGGAGTGGAGGGGGTGGGCGGGGAGACTTAGGTTTGCTAGGAGCGGCGAGAGGCGCTTGACAGAAGTTATTGAGTTGGTAAAAATTAGAGTCTTGGAGGGGTAGCGGAGGAGGAGGTAGTATAAGTAGAGGTCCTAGAAGGGGAGATTGTTAGTATTAGAAGATATAAAATGGGGGGTGATTAGTACCTTTTCCATAGCGCCACATTCGATGATCCCTTCCCTTAGCCTTTCCGCAAGCTGTCCGACGGGATTGGCGTCGATGAACTTGGGGGCTTTGTCTTTGAACTTGAGTTTTTTGAGCAGATACTCCATACTCTCCCTCTGACCCATCAAGTCGCCGCCCAATCCCTTCTTCCCACCCCTCCCAGCAAGCTTCTGCTGCAAACCTTTATGAAACGTCGCCGAAAAGACCAACGTTTGCCGCTCAATCGCTCGCTCCTGACTCTTCCTCTTAACAGAATTCCTCTTAGAATACTCGTCCTCGTCGGCGTCACCCTCACTCCCACTCTCACCCTCACTCCCAGCGTCCCTCCGCCCAATGAGGTTCATGACTTCCTCAACCTCCTTAAAGTGTCCTTCCTGTAAAAGCCTATCTGCTTCATCCACGACCAAAAACTTCAATCCACTCCTCAACTTGGCTATCCAACCCTGGCCCTCCGAAACAACCTCCCACAGTCTCCCCGGCGTAGCAACAATCACATCGGCGCCGCCCCTCTCAGTCAATTTCCGAAGCTGCTTCTGTAGCGAGAGCCCTCCGGTAACCAACACGATCGACATATCCGGTGCGTACGCCGTCAATGCCTTCAAGTGCGCATGTAGCTGATGCGCCAGCTCCCTCGTCGGGGAGAGTATTAGCGCCATGGGCAATTTCTCCTCCTCCTCCTCCTTGGTCTTGGAGCTTTTGCACGGGCGGGAGAGGTAGTACTCCAGAATCGGTATTCCAAATGCAAGGGTCTTGCCGGAACCTGTGCTGGCTTTGCCGATGAGGTCATGGCCAGCGCCAATCTCGGGGATCGCAGAGGACTGAATGGGCGTAGGAGTGTTAAAACTTAGCTTTGAGAGGGCACGGAGAGTGGGGAGGGAGAGGTTTAGGGAGTCCCAGGCCGGGAGGAAGACTATTCGGCAGATGATTAACTCCTTTTGGTTTGATGGATAGTGGGGGCACGAGGGTATTTTACCGTCTTCATCTTCATCCGATAATAGAGCAAAGGAACCTCCGAGCTCGTTATCCTCGGACTTGAGCTTTTTGTCTTTCTTTTGTTGCTTCCCCGACTTTGCCGGCTCTTTCTTCTTCGCCTTTTGCGCCTTTTTGGAAATCACTTCTTTCCCGGAGTCCTCATCACTTTCAATTCCCCCCCACTCATCCTCACCATCCACTACCTCTTCCTCCTCCTTCTTATTCCCCCCCTTCGCCAAAGTGCTGACCTAAAACCCCAATCAGCATCCCTTTCCCTGCTATGTGCAACCCCCCATCCAAGCTACAAACCTTGTATTCAACCTTCCCACTCCCATCAATCTCAACATCCACTCCGTCAATTTCATCAAGTCCGTAAAACCCCTCGACATCATCTAACCTATCGGGCATAGGAACCTCTTTCCATCCCAATTCGTCGAGGGTGACCTTGTGGCCATTGTTTGTCTTTGCACGCTTAACCGCTGGCTTCGAGTCCGCGGATTGACGGATGCGTTTTTTTGATCCTACGATCGGGGGCGGCATTGGTGGTGGTGGCGGTGGTTCTGGTTTCCGTAATTCTCTAATTCTCCAATTTTCTCTCCTGGGTTTAAGATGCTGCAGGAAGGCAGGGTGCGGATGTTGCCGTGGCGGGTTGGATTGGTGTCGGGCGGTGGTTACCCTGCTTTGAACAGATGGGGATGTAGGAATTCGTCATGGGGTATCACTCTTATGAAGACCGATGAAGTCAAGCTGCATTATTTGCGGTTTTAGGTGAGAGGCTAGGACAAGGATGGGGAGAGGAACGAGTGAGGGTAGCACGGATAATATACATTCCGATCCATAAAAATCGCCAGAGACCCATCAAGCGCCAAGGAATTTGAAGGGAAAACGAAAACAAAAAAGACAAGTCCAGCCCAATTACCCTTGTAATTGTATGATATGAGGGGGAGAAAATAGTTTACAACGAAAAGGGTTCAATCAGAAGCACTACCTGCTAGTAGCATGTCCAACATCCCTACAATCAGGCTTGATTGCTTTGCGTTCTCCACTTCCTGTTTGACGCGGAGATGAAGCCTTCTCATAAGTTTATCAAACTCAGGAGACTTCCCCAGATCGTGGGAGTACAGATCTACCAGTTGTCAGAATGGCGAAGGTGAACGGCTGGGGAGGGAAGATGGGTCATACCGAGGATTGATAGAGAAACTTCCACAATGGTTGAAACGTACTGGGGATCGGGGAGATGCTTGATCAGCCATCTTAGAATAGGTCTCAAGGTGTTTTCGTCACGACCGGCTAGCGCTGCATTGATGGCGTTGCGATAGCGGAGCTCTCCGAGCACTGTGAAGACGGTGATATGAGGCTGGTTCTGGGATGTTTGTGAGTATCAATTCGCCAACATATAGATGGGGAAACCGACCGACGTAAGAGCGAGATCCAGAGCGTCGCCGTAATTTCCTTTGCGGAGACAATGCTCCCAGGGCCTCTCTTTCTTCTTTTTGGTCTCCTGTTCCACAACCATATCGGCCCCTTCCCCCTTGTAATCCATTCCCCTGGTGCGTCTCCTCCGTGCACTGGTCTTTGACTTGGGACCGCCCATGCCGGTAATCGGATCAATACCAGCAGCAATCATGTCCAAGACTCTCTCCTTTTCTTTGGCCTTCTCCTTCTCCTTACCGCTGCTACGGGTACGCACACTCAGGAGTCCATTGGCCATACCAACGGCCAAGTGCTTCTCATCGTGAGAGATGCCAATTGCCAGGATGGGCGCAGGGTACTTGACGCCGTGAACAACCTTCCAGGTAGCGGGATCGTAAACCTTCACATGGCGGTCAAGTGCACCAGTCAAGACCCTCCTCCCACCCTGCCGCGGTCCGGTGGACAGCGCCAGCGAGGTAACACTCTTCTGATGGTTGTGCAGCACAGCGACACGCCTCGCCGCAATTATATCCCATACATAAACGGTCGGCCCACTGGAGGCAAGAACGGTTGTTCCGCCCGGCAAAACCAGCAATGCGTCGACGGGTGCCGGGACATTGAATTCCATGCTCAAGTGGTCGCCGGCGGACCTAGAATCCCACAATCTAACAGTCCTATCATAGCCCCCGGACACAACCGAGTGGGGAGAACCGGGAACGAAAGATGCAGCCCGGACGTAATCTTGGTTCCCTATGAATTTGTGAGTGGAATTCGGGGACGTCAAGTCCCAGAGACGAACCGTCTTATCATCGGAGGCGGACAACGCTTGAGTCACATTTGTTGGCGAGAATCTTGTGACATTAACCGTGTTCCCTTTGTGCTCATCCCACGTCTTGATGACGACCCTCGATCCAACGTCGAAAACTTGAATCAGACCACCCTCATCACCGGCAATCAGAAGCCTTCCATCAGAGCGAAAGCTTCCGGATTGCGCGGGCGCCTGGAATCTTGAGATCGTCTTCGACACGGCTCGGGTTTTCGACGAATACACCTTGACGAGGGTGGAGGCGGTGACAGCGAAATCGTGAGGGGAAACGGGTGAGAAATTGATAGACTTGATTGCCCCGTATTCCTGAATTAGAAGGTGCGACTTGAATTTTCCCCAGTAGCGCTGTTCAGGAGTCGAGGCGGCGGGGAGAGCGGGAAGTCTGGCGAGAGGAACACGGGTGACCGGTGCAGCCATGACTTGTGGGAGATTGGCCAGCTAGAGCTGGTCAAGGCGGGCAACAGTTGTTGAGAAAGGAGGTGGGAATTTGCGGGCAGGTTGAATACAGTAGAGAGACCGTTGAGTGGGGGGGGGGGGGAACTTTGGGGTGGTGTCTTTTTTTTTTTTTTTGCGGCTCCGATCTTATCCTATCGGCGGGAATCAACCTTACCTGAAATGGTGATGTGAGAAGCTGGGTCACGGAGACAAGCATCACACAATACGAGTACGAGTGCGGCCCATAAATATATTCGTCACGTGCCTTATCTAAGGACACATCGCGCCAAAAGGTGCACCGAAATTTTCTTATCAGACTCACGTGACGAATATATCTATCGGCCACACTCGTACTCGTAGACTACCTGTAACCACACGCAAGTGTGCAACTGCCTCAGTCCAGGAGCAGGGCACTCGAGTAGACTCTGTGACTCGCAGGAAAATAGCCAGTGACAGACATAGGGTATGATACTGTACAGTACAAGTACTGTACTGTACTAGAGTACCCTCCCAGTATTATCCTACCCGTACTGACGTTATGACGAGATAGTACTCGTACGAGCACGATAGCCGTACCAGTAACTTATGCTGTGATCCCAGGTAGGTTGCCGGATTACCCGTACAGCCACCATTCAAGCATTTACCGGTAGGTCAGGGAACTGAGAAATCTTATGGCTCCTATCCAGCGCTGGTATTATGATACACTTATCTCGTTACTCTTTAGGGAGCTTAATGCCGGCACCGTTATCCAAGTACAAGTACCTGTCCCGCCGGTAAGTTACTGGTGATAACCCAGACTACCGTATCGTAGTACAAGTATCATAGCTACCCGTAGTTCACGTGCATAGAAAACGGCACCTCTATAAAGTGTTCAGCTGTGGACCCCAATGTCCCGAGTGTTCCCCTACTGTACAATATGCTATTCGCAGAGCCTCCATTCACCTCTTTCCGCGAGAGTGCACTGCACTCGAGTGAGTGAACCTCGCGGCCAGGCTGTACCTGTACTGTTTCCTGCGGTGTTGCGGCGACCCCTACGGGGCCATTTGGCTTTGTCTTTTTCGTTGCTGTGCCTCCTCGAGTTGGTAACTTGTTGACTTGGATGAGGAATCTATGAGAAGGCATGGATTATCACTTGGTCTCCTCCGCCTTCACCTCTGCTCCACCTTGATACGCGCACTTGGATTCTTGTCCTCGCACTGCACGGGTACGCCAGATCTGAAGGTGCTGAGCGCGTTACCATTCTTTTACCCGGAATGTGAATTGTGAGCTGAGTGCATAAGGATTAATTTTAACCGAAATACGCATGGGTAGAGCGAAAGATCGAAATTATTATATGCTTGTTAAGATGTCGTGCGCACTGCAAGGCCGGTCGGGAACCTAAAGGAGGATTGAAGCTCCAGAGAGAGAGGGGGGGGGAAAGGAGGGGGTTTGACTGGAATACCGCAGTTAACTGTACGGATACCAGTACCAGTACAGTATCGCACCATGGAATATCATGGCATATCAACAACAGCGTTATTCCGAGCTTGTTGTCTATCCTTCCCCTTTACCCTGCGTTCCCCTTCTTTCGAACTTGCTGTACTGCTTTCCTCTTTGCCACTGTTTCCGTGGCTCTTCCTTCCTATCATAGGCTTTCTATATTCGGCCAGCCCCCATTGCTTACTTCCCTCGTTCGGAGATGTCACCTTTTAACACTTTCACCGTTGCTTCGGCTGCTGCCCCGACAATAGTCGGTACTGCTTTCTCTCATGTGCGACGAGCCAAACCCCTCCTTTTCTTGCGTGTTGAGCCGTCCAACAAACAAAGAACAAAAGAAAGAAAGAAAGAAACTAATCCAAACTACCCTAGTTCCTCGATAATAATAAACTCCTAGAAAACACACCGAAAGCTAGTCTCTCCTACCACGAAGGCGTCGAGCTCATCCGAAAGTTCCTGATCCACGCATCGCAACACACCGTCGAGCAGTTACAGGCCTTCACCGCGCAGTACGTCCCACATCCTATTTGGGTGCACACCGAGGATGAATCTATTCCTGCCGAGTTCTTGGAAAGGTCTGCCGCGCACGTCGTCGAACAGCTTGGTACAGATGGCGTCGAGAGGGTCGGGGGCAAGCAGTGGTGGAAGTGGACGCCGAAGAAGTTGACTGCCGAATGGATAGAGATGAGGAAAGACTGGTGGACCCGAACCAGGCACCCGGAAATTCTGCCGAGAACTATGTTCTATGTTCATGGAGGTTTGTCTCGGGCTTGGCCTGGTTGTGAAAGGGACAGGTTAGAGCTGATATCGTATTCTCGCTTACTATAGGCGGTTACTTTTTCGGGAGTGTCGATGAACATAGGTATCAGTTACAGAGACACGCCCGGAAGCTCAAGGCTAGAGTGTTTGCACGTACGGAATCTTTCGCAGTATTCATTGACCTGCGCTCATTCTGTCTGGTTGTTCTATAGCACGGTACCGTCTTGCCCCGCAATTCCCATTTCCATGCGGTACGTCGCCTTCAAGCGTCAGGTTGTGGTGGATGTTAACAAGGACCACAGCAATCTACGATGCGCTCGCATGTTATCTCTATTTGATATCAATTCAAAGCCCCGAAACAGTCATCGTGGCCGGCGACTCGGCCGGTGGAGGGATGCTACTATCTCTCTTGGTGATCCTCCGGGATCAGGGACTCCCAATGCCTGCCGGGGCTGTCTTGATTAGTCCTTGGGTAGACCTCTGCCATAGCTTCCCTAGCATCGTCGCGGGTAAGTTAAGATTGAAAGTGCGAGGAACGGCGGGGTTTAAACCACTCGAGTGATTCTTGATGACCGAGTCCTGAACCCTTTGGTGGCAGCGACTGACAAACAGCCAGGAAATGAACATGATTTCATGCCACCCCACGGATTCTTCCACAAGCCTTCACGGGCCTGGCCGCCCCCGACCGGAGAAGATGTCGAAGCTCCAACGGATTCGGAAAAACCACCGATAATCCCCGTCCACAAAAAAGCCGTAACAATAGCTGGGAACTTGGTAACCCTCAAGGACCAGATCCACATGTACACCACAAACGATCTAATGGACCATCCCCTCGTCTCCCCAGTCCTACAGAGCACCCTCGGCGGCCTCCCGCCGCTACTAATAATGACTGGCGGCGGTGAGATCCTTAGAGACGAGCAAATCTACATTGCGCACAAAGCCGCCGGCCCTGACAAGTACCCAACCTGGCCCGATCATTTTGCTAAAGACCCATCGGGGCGCCAGGAAGCAGCGCTGGAGAAAAATTACCCCCCGACAAGAGTCTGGCTACAGGTCCACGACGGCTGCTGCCACGTCACGCCCACACTCTCCTTCACCCGCCCAGCGAAACTGATGTTCCGCGTGATAGCGCACTTTGGTGCATGGGCGCTGTCGAACGCGACGAGCACGAGCATAAAAGTCGACGAGGACGACGACATCTCCCTGATCTCCACGGACGAGAATAGCGCCGTCCCACCGGGCCACCACAAATTGCGCCAGACCGGCACGATCAAGGGGTCCAATTCCCAGAACGTGCCCCCCTTTGAGGACAACATGATCAGACAGCGGGTCGACCACCAGGGCCGCATCTTCGAATTGCCCCCCGTGCAGGAACTCCCCGGGATGCAGTTGGCGCCCGACCAGATTGGTGTTATCAAGCCGGAACCAGTGCGCAGGTGGCTGGAGGCGAAGACTAAGTCGGATGCTAAATTCTCGAAGGCTATGAAGGGGGTTGAGAAGAAGCGCGCAAAGGAAATGCTCGCTATGCTGCAGGAGGAAAAGCCGGAAGGGGAGGAAGGGAGGGAGAGGCCTCCTCCCAGCGCGCTCTTCGGAAGAATGAAGAGGGAGAAGGTCGGCGAAGGGGCGGCTGCTGCCGCTGCTAGCGGTGGCATCGGAAGGTCGAGTCTTGGGCTAAGGTTTTGGAGCCTGATGGGGTATAGTCATGATGAGAAGACGGTGAGAAGTTTCCTTTCTCTTTTCCTCCCTTTCTCCCCCGTGGAGAGAGCTTGAAACTGACTGTATTCGGGATGGGCGGGATAGATGGCTAGAGAAGAAAAGGCGGAAGCGAAAGCGGAGGTGGCCGAAGGCGCACAGCGCTCCTCCGGCGCTATTCGCAAAAAAGATGAGTAGATTAGACTAGCAGTATCATATCATTGCTTGTCGAATGGGGTATGACACGAAAGAACACAGATATTTCCTTCCACCACCTCTTTCCTTCCTTAGCATTTGCCCTTTCATTCCTGTATTCCCCTCCTCCTCCTGTAGGAGTATGTATTAGGCCACCAGTTTTGTTCCTATAGAGTGACGACTCTTGTCTGGGCGCCAATCCTTGAACATGGTAGGACTACCCTATCAAATTGACCTTTTATTAGTGGGCATAATTGAAAGAAACGGTCGCGGTAATATCATACCTATGTGAGAGCTAACGGTATAAGACATTCCGAATATCATACCACAACACACAGAGAGACACCTGCTCGGGCGAGTAAGCATACCTCCATCGGAGGTTGGAAATTTCACCGCTACAGCCGGGCCATCCATGCACACCTCACAAGGCATCGCTCCGACAGTGTCGCGGACGGCCTGGAAGATTGTACCTAATATCAAGGTTGGCTCATAGTGTAAAGTGATGATGCCCCAGCATTCCGTCCAATATTTGGGGGAAGTAAACGGAATACCCCTATGATATCACAAAAAACTTTCCTTTCATTTCACAAATGTATCATAAACTACGGTAACCAACCGACCAGTGATTTGGGTAAAAAGGTTGCCAGTATGATAGGCGTAAAAAAAAAGCACTTTCCGGACTTCGTCCCCCCCCCCTGAGTTCGCTCCAGTACCGTACCTGACAATACGCCAGACCCGGGTGAAGAGCGCGACGTGGAGGGCGAGAGCTAGCATCGATCACTCCTACAACCGGCCGGGATAGGGTGTTTGCCTTTCAACTTGCCATGGAACTTTTCTAGGCCCTATGGGAATCATAATGTGTCACTCGCCTAGGTTTGGTTGAGAGGATTGGACAGAGAGAAATGGCTCGACTGGGAAATGCGTGCTGTGGAGCCTTCATTGGCTTCGGGCTTACCATGTTTGAATGAGCATTTTGTCCGAGTCGGGCTGAGGGCAGGCAAAAGGTTTCTGACTTGCTAGAGTCAAAGAGATGGAAGATAAACCAGCGGCGAGTGCAAAATGTCTTGATTGTCAAGGTGATGGAGTGGAAGTGAGAGATCTCGGTCCCTCATATCTCTCTGGAGTAGCGAAGGCCCTCCTCTCCTTTATACTGCGTGTCGACCCTTGGCGGGGAAGTAAATCTTTACCTACGAAAGTCCACGAGTTACGGCGCGTGGAATTACGCCCAGGCAGCATACAAGTATTAACGCTGGGCAGAACGGCACAAAAGACCGGGGGTAAGCTATCGACAATGTTTGTAGCGTTCCTTTTGCGTGGGAGATTTCACACCATTTTGATGGTCTTTGCGTCCTCTGCCACGCTCCCGGTATTTATTTAAACGGCTCACCTTGAGCGGCCTATTTTCATCACTTGCACAATGATATCTAAATTCTAGCTAACTTGATAATGCGCTTAGGCAAAAGCGCTGTATCAGCCCTTCACTGGGAAAACCACAATCCTTCCATCAACACCACTGGAGCTGAATTTAGTGATATTCCCCGGCCCGCCCTCATAAGGCCTTAGGATAGTGATCGAGTTCTGGTGAATGGTCTTCAAGTTGGTGTCGTCCACCGAACTCTTTCCTTTCAAATCCATCTGCCGAAACATATTCAACGCGCTAGATTCCTGGCTTGCCCCAGAACCCGCAGACTTGCGCGGGTCGTCGACAGAGTATGCCAATCTCCATCCTTCCATACTACCCTGGAAAACAACTGGATGACAGTCGTGGCCAGCAGCAACGAGTTGATCCTCACGAGTCCAGCAAAGCGTAACAAACGGCAACATTTGGGTAGTCACACTAAGGACCGCATGGGGCGGCTGTTCCGGCGCGGACGGGTACACAACAGTAACACTGCTGTCGTGAGCAGCAAACGCAAGCGCGTTCCCAGAAGGCGAAAAAGCAACTGAATGAACCCAACCACCAGAGCTATTGATATATTCTCCGCAAACAGTGTTGAAGGGAATACGCTCTCCCCAAACTGTTGGATCGGGGCGTTGGTCCACACCTTTGATGAACGAGGAGAACACGCGGGCATGAGCGTCTGCAGAACCAGCGGCGAGTAACACGGAGTTGGGGTGCCATGCGAGAGAGAAGACGGTGGAACGGAGAGGCTTTTTGATGTGCTTTGACACCCACCAGTCGTTTTCTCCCTCAAAGTAGCAGACGGCGATGACACGGGCACCGGAGCCAACGGCGAATTTGGTTTCGTCGGGGGACCAGCGTACGTGTGTTGCAGCACGGTTGATACGGAGTAGGACGAGGGTTGGTTTCCAGCCGGTTGGGGATGGTTCCCAGACTAGGGCGTTACGATCTGGATAACATCAGCACATGAACCAGAGACCGAACGAATGGGAAATACCTTGAGAGCAAGTAACGATCTTCCCAGTATTCGGGGCGATGTCAACACTAGTGACGGTCTTGTCATGCCCAGCGAGTTCATCCTGAAGGGTGAAACCGGACCCAGAGCGTTTGTAGAGCTCAACTTTAGTATCTCGTGACACAGCCAGGAGAGACCTGTCCGCACTGAAAGAGTGATCGGCAATGGGCTGATGAAAGAGGAGGTGAACTTCAGACATGATAGATGAACGTAAGTAGCGATAGGAGCAGCACTCTACTATCACTGGGGTTGGGCGTTTGTTGTGGAGGTTTGATGGATACTTTGGTGGGGGGGATCAAACTGCTCCCCGTCCCACCTAAGCTACCTTACTCGTAGGGTAAAGGAAGATGCGAGTGTCGCAGCTGTTACCCTACCTTCACTTTCACGTCACCAAGCATAACTGCCAAGCAGATTGGGCTGCCCGTAGGGTTGCTGTTCCTTATCCTTCGCACGCGCCTTAACCAATTTTTCACATCCCACCGGAGAGTCTGATTATCAGCCAAAACTGGGAGATCATTATGGCTCCAGGTGCTAAGCGCCGTGCAGTATGATCTAGGTCTTTGTGTTTTTACAATATAGTATGCTGACCAGATCTCCCAGCCAGTGCCGCCTCCTGAATCGGACTCAGAAGCCAGTCCACCACAACGTCGCAGGGTGGCGCCCCCACAGAGCTCCCAGCGCAATGGGGGCGAGAGCTCTGCACAGGGCGCTAGACGAGGTCGCCTGAGAAGTGTTTCTACGGAGCAGGACGGAATCGAGGATGAAGTTGCTAGCGATGCGGAGGGAGCAACTCAAGGTTCGCTTTCTCCAACTGGAAAACTCTTTGTAGCTAACGAATCAGATTCGAACAGGGAACGTATGGTCAAGAAACTAATCCGATACGCCATCTCTGCTGAATACACCCGTATGCCGATAAAGCGCACTGAGATATCGAGCAAGGGTTTGTTCAATGACCTCCTGTGTGTCCCACCTCTAACAGTTCTCTAGTCCTCGGTGCACACGGGCGAATGTTCAAAGAGGTCTTTGCCGACGCTCAGTTGGAACTAGAACGTGTATTTGGGATGAGGATGGTAGAGCTTCCCATTCGTGAGAAGACGAAGCTCAGTCAGAGGAGAGGTGAGCGAAACCCATTGCCCATGCTAGGTTACATTGAAAGGCTGTCTAACACTGCTTGAAAAATCTAGCTGCGCAAACCAGCGAAAAAGCCCCCTCAACTTCCAAATCCTACGTCCTCACTACCACCCTCCCTGAGAAATTCCGCGAGCCAGAGATAATCCAACCGTTTGGTGTTAAGGAACAAGCCTATGTTGGTCTCGCCACTATGATCGTATCTCTAATCTACCTCAACGGTCGCTCCATTGCAGAAACCAAGCTTGACCGCTATCTCAGACGTATGAATGCAGATAGAGACACTGCGGCCGGGGAAACCGAAAAGGCCCTTCAGTCGATGATCCGTCACGGTTATATCTCGAAGCAGAAAGACGACAATGCCAATGACGGCACATTCGATTACGTTCTTGGCCCTCGTGGGAAAATTGAAATTGGAACAGATGGGGTCCTATCTATGATCAAAACGGTTTGTCTACCCCTTCCTATCACCTCAAGAACGCACTGATAAGAGTAGGTCTATGGCGTCAATGTCCCCGAGGATGTCGAGAAGCGAATGATGAGAAACGTTGGGTTCGATCCGGAGACTAGCGCGTCCCAGGCCCCGGGCTCACACCGACGGAGGGAGAGGAGGAACAATGGTACCCAGAGGCAAGATGGGTCGGAAGATGAGGATTAACATTGCTTCGCTGATTGTATAGTTGTGACCCTTATGTTTAAGGAAAGGCGTTAGGGAGAAGAGGTCTTTTCTATTTTCTAATAATTGTAGCTGTATCATTACCCGTAACTACTTCTCATGAGCGAAGACGAGGGAAAAAGAAATGAAAAAAAAAAATAGTCGTAAGGTATAACGCCTAGTTCCTTGCTATACTCTGTATACTGTATACTGTAGCGCACATTTTGTAAAGCCAGACACAAACTACCCCCCCCCCCCCCCCCTACTGGACTTGGGATCCTCCGCAAATCTCGCACAGCGCTTCGATAAATAAGCAAATCAAAATTTCCCTAATCCTCTTTCTCCGGCGGTTTCCCAACCGGTTGAATCATTTTCTACCCTAATTAGCTCCCTAATCTCCAACTTCCCCAAGAACTAAACTCACCTCAATAAACCTCGTCCTCATCTTCGCCATCGGCTCGCCCGTCGCAACACTCATGTACTCCAGCAACGGCGGATGTCCGATATAACTCGCGTAGGTATCTCTATGCACGTTCGAAACCCATTCACTAGCTTTATTAACTTTGGGATGCGGTGTGGGGGGAAGAGAGGTTGGTACAATTTTGTGGTGTCGGCGTGGCCGGTGCCGACATAGCGGGCTTGGAGTTGCTCCAGTTGTTGGGTTGCACGGAGCTTGTCGGCCATTGGTTTTTTTTGGTGTGAGTGTGTGTATATGTGGGCGGGTGTCTGTATGTGTGTAGAAGGGGGGGTGATGGACTGTGGTTTAGGTTGGGGGCTTGGGATGGATTATGGGTGATATGATAGCTAAAAGGAGAGCCGCAGACTTGGCGTGTGGGTCAAGATGTCGGTTCCTTGCATCAGGCGTTGGTAGGGCATGGATCTTGGGCCACTTGTGGTTTAGGGTATTAGAGAGAACAGTAATGGTATTGCGAAATATGAATCTTCCTTACTTGACCATTATAGTGACCATCGTCCGGGAGCTAGTCAGTGTTGTATCATACAGGCGAAAGAAATGTGGATAAAAATAAAGTACTAATATAAATTGCCACTATGCGACAGACTTTTGTTTAGCGCACATGAAGGTTTTCACAAAACAAATGAGGGTTAGAGCAAAAAGAAAAGGACATGCACATCGGGACCTTCCCCATCCGTAAGCATCCACCTATCGTCCCCTTCCGTACCCCCCGTATCCTGGCGGCGGAGGACCCGGAGGGGCGAACCCTGTAGCCCCAGGTGGAGCTCCAGGAGCCTGTCCAGGAAACCCTTGAGGCGCCTGCTGCTGTGGACCTCCGAAACCCGCCGGCAAAGGCGGCGGCTGACTGAAGCCAGGGTGCATCGGCTGAGCGAACCCCACCGGCGGTGGGGGTCTGCCATACGTATGTTGCTGGTGTGGCTGAAACCCGACCGGCGGAGGGGGACGAGCCGGCAGGCCCTGCGGTGGAGGCGCAAGCTGTGGTTGGTGGGGGGGTGCGTGATGCTGTGGAGCACCACCTCTGCCGGCGGGTGGGAAGCCTTGCGGTGGTCCGGGAGGGGGCGCGTGGAAGGTGCCTTGGAAGCCGCCGGTGGCGCCGCCCTGGAAACCTTGGTCATGGGGGTTCGTCATCCCGTTTTGAGGCCTTGACGGGGGCCCCCGTGGAAAGTTGCCTGGAGCCGAGGGTGCGGGTGGTCCGGTGCCGACTGGAATTGGGGGGACGCCGCCGGCTGGGCCAGTTGGTGCGAAGAGTTGTGCGGGCAGTTGCTGGGGGGTGATTTGTACATTGTGTTTCTTTGCCTGCGCTGCGAGAAGGCGTTCGGCTTGGTCTCCATGGCGTTCTCCTTTCCCGTCTTTCTTGTAGGCGTACTGGACGTTGATCTCTTTGTTCATGAGGAATTGATTGTGCATGGATTCTATGGCTTTGTCGGATGCTTCGAAGGAGTCGTAGGATATGAAACCGAATCCTTTGGAGATTCCTTGGTCATCGCGGGCAATCTATACGGTCGTTAGAAATCCTGTCGCACAGTACGTGGGCAGATCCGCAAAGCGCACCTTTGGAGCAGAGACTAGGTTCCCAAAGGTACTGAATGTATCAAACAGCGTTTTTTCATCCACCATCGGATCCAAATTCCCCACAAATAACTCTGCGCCAACCTCAACAGTTTTCTGTTTGTCCGCTGAGGCCTTATTAACTCGAATAGGTTTTCCGTATAAACGGACTTGGTTCATTATCCGCGCTGCATATTCTGCGTCTTCCTCTGAGATGAACTCGACGAAGCCGAATCCTTGGTGTGTTTGCGTTACGCGGTCTTTCGGCAAGTGGACATTAACCTAAAGAGATTTGTTAGAATTTCAAAGTAGAGTGAAAGGAGATACGAACTATTCGACCAGCCTGCAGCATGAGCTCCCATACTAGTGCATCTGATACTCGCTCGTCCAGGTTTCCGATATAGACTGTCGCCTCCTTGTCTTGCTCCCAATGGCGAGCGCCGGACATGTTCAACGGCTTAGAAATGTGCGGTCCTTGAATAGTATTGTAGAGCTTAAGGTCTGTCGAGGGCAGTGAGAATTGTGGAACCGCTGAACGAAAGACACCTAATCTAGATCAAGGACAAGAAGCTCAGAAATGACGAGCAAAGAAATTCTATAGAAACGCGAATGCCGGGTAACATGAACATCATGGCTCATTCTAAGCGAGCCCATTGTCGATGAGGCTACCCGGCTTTGGTCTGTCTTCAGAAAATTGGTGCAACCTCAACCCTCCAATAGCATCATAGACTTCGAAATTCCAACCCACAAAAAATTCAGAAATTAGAAAAGAAAAAAAATGCCGCTGCGGCTTCCACGAGGCCCACCACGGAACTCCAGAATCTGGGTCGCTCAGATAAATACATGGACACCGTTCTTATATCCATTCCTGGCCCCTGGTGTTGCGACACGACCTCTCACTCTCGCCCTATCACTTCCCCGGCGTCGTGCCCTGTCGACCCCCACGGAACAGCCAGACTCAAAAAACGATATCAATTCGGCACAGCATCGATTGGTAGAAGAGGGTGTAGAACCGGTACCGGTCCAGGAGCCCCAGCATCCCCATGCAGAATACTCCACCTCTCCATTTGCGGACAAGCAAGAGTTGACTCTGATTGCTGGTTCTGGCGGTAACGGCTGTGTTTCATTCCTGCGAGAGAAGTTCGTCCCATACGGCCCCGCGAACGGTGGGAATGGTGGCAGCGGAGGCTCGATATACGTGCAAGCCGTCTTCGGCGAGACATCACTTCACAAGCTCTCCCGAGAGGGTGCCGTTCGAGCAAAGCCAGGAAGAAACGGAAAGGGCAGCTCTATCAACGGGAAACGAGGGGACGACGTCATTATTCGGGTCCCCGTTGGCACAGTCGTCCGGGAAATCTCTCGCTGGGACCCAACAGAGGAGGAATTGGAGGAACCACAGGATGAGGATGTGGAAAATGAATCTAAACGGCACGGCCGCCACGACAGATGGGTTCATTACCCACGTAGCGCTGCTGAGAATACTATGAGTGAGGACTTTATGGCAACAAAGTATCCGAAGGTTCACCACTTAGGGGCCTCAACGATGCTGGGAATCACCCATCCGCGGAAGGTGTATTTGGACCTTTCAAAGCCAACAATAAAACCCATATTGCTCGTGCCTGGAGCTCCGGGGGGGCTTGGGAATCCGAACTTCGTAACGGATGGCCGGCGGCGGCCGAAGTTCGCGACGAAGGGTGGGAAGGGGATTCAAATGAAGATCCAACTGGAGCTGAAAATTCTCGCGGATATTGGGCTCGTTGGATTACCCAACTCCGGAAAGTCCTCCTTCTTACGGGCGGTCTCTAGACGGAAAGCTAGAGTGGGAGAATGGGCGTTCACAACCTTAGCGCCAAACATTGGAACAATCGTAATGGAGGAGCGCTACCTTCCACCACCCAGGCCGGGAGAGACGCAGAAACGCCTACCGAGGTTCACAATCGCTGACATCCCTGGGCTAATCGCTGACGCCCACTTGAATAGGGGCTTGGGACATGGCTTCCTCAGACACATTGAGCGTGCGAAAGCCCTCTGCTTCGTCATCGACCTTTCTAGGGAAGACCCAGTCGAGGACTTGAAAGGCCTCTGGCGGGAGATTAAAGCCTACGAACAAGGCTTCGCTGGTGACGAGGGCGAGTCAACAGTACGCGGGATGATGAGTGAAATGAGCGGCGAAACGCACTCCGAAGACCGCTTCATTGAGCCCATGGCCGAGATCTATCGGCCCGGGCGTAGACGCGCTCCCACCACCACGCACATACGTTTCAACGAAGAGGATGGGACCTTTGAGTATTTTGAACCGGAGACTGGCTTCGTGTTTAGTCAGAAACCTAAAGAAGAGGCTCCACGAATGGCTTCGAAGCGGTGGTTTGTCATTGCTAATAAGGCTGACCTGCCGAATACCGAAGGGAAGTTTGTGGCATTGCGCGGGTATTTGGAGACGGAGGAGAAGAGAGGGGATGGGGAGAATATCGGGTTGATACCTATTAGTGCTTTGAAGCAGGAGGGGGTTGAGGCCGCGGTCGATTGGATGAAGTCAATGCTGGGGTTTTTGTAGCTTGCATTATTCATTCATGTGAGCCCGGAATGGATATCCTTCTAGATTGATATTGTGGTTCGAAATATTGAGACATTACTCACCATATATCACTCGAGATTCTTACTAGCCTGTAAATCTATTACTTGTGACTCCTGGACTGGAGGTTACTCGTAGGCCCAGTGACCTAAGAAGGATTACCATAGGCCATGGGTGATGGCGAGGCTATGCGCAGCGGAGGTGAGAAATCACGATGCGGATGGAACCGAAGGTGAAGTGAGAGGAGTCGTTCGTGTCTTCTCCCCGAAGCACCGAAAGAAGACTAAATACAAAGTGCAAGGATGACAGCCATTCCTACAGAGGGCTGTTCATCCTAAAAACAAACAAACAAAAACATCATATCACCAAATAAGGGCTCACACTCTCGGCCCTCTCCACCACCTACATGCATCTCCATACATCTCTCTACCTCACTGCACTTGCTCCCCCATATCTTGCTGTTGGGATCATGCTATCAATGGGTACTATTTGGAGTACTTATCCTTAAGTTGTGCATTTACCACTTGTGCCCCCCGACCTTGAAGTCGGACAGAATGCCTTGGACTGGATTATCAAGTCAAGTATATTGTGGTGTCTGCGCTATACAATCATTATTGCACGCCGCCTGAAGTTCTTTGGACGTACATGGTAACTGGCCACTTGGATCCTCTCCTCTCCTCTGGCAGCTTTCCCCTGTTACTGATATTTCAATTGTGATTGCGTCTTCGGGAGCCAAGAGATCTTGCGCTTAGCGATCCGTGGGTCAATGTTAGTGAATTATCTTCTCTCGTTCGTTACCTCCTCCCCCAACCCCCCAGGGCGCGATGCCTCATTAGAAATTGCATTACCTTAACGTATTCACGCCTAACGGTTCAGTCTATCTAACCCCGGCTTTCATTTCACCCCGCCCAACCAGGAACACAATTCCAAGGACGACGCAATACGTAGCGCCGGTATCATATAATACTATACTCTACAGTTATAGCTTTATGGTTCCGGGGGACTTACTCTTGCCAGATCCCCAGCTTCAATTCTCCTCACGGATAGGTGTGAATTCCCCGCGGGGAGAGTAAGGGGGAACCCCATGCTAACAGAAGGGACGGAGGTGGAGGGGTGGCGTGTTGCCTGATATCATACAGAGAGTCAGGCGTCGTATCCTTATTTGTTCCGCCCCCTCTCCAGGCACGTGGTAGCCATGGAGAAGGACGTAGAGTGGAGATACGTGGATCTTTTTTCTGTGAGGGGGTTTTATTTTATTTTAGAAAGGATCTTAGAGTGTTTTATGATATGATAGCTATAGATTTCTGGAACCTATAGGTATCTGCCCCATTCATCGGCGTTGTACAGTACAGTGCAGGCATTGTAAGGTTTAGGGAATTCTCAGTATTGATAGGCTCAGCTAGCGGATTTATTCTGAGGGACCTTGTGAGGGAGGTCAAGACGCGACGACGGTGAGCTGCGGGAAACACTAGGAACTCAAATTTGCATAACTTGTTATTTTCGAAACGATGAGAATATGCAAGTGGGGGCAGAATGTTTGGATAAACTGCGGGCAAGAAGCGTGAGTTGCGTGAGCGGCTGAGTTGGGGGGATTTGCCCGGTTAAGGAAGTTTCTGCTCCTTGAGACCCCCCCTCGATCAGTACTGTACCAACAACCTAGGTTAAGACACTAGGGGATTCTAACAACTTCGTCCCACGACGATGGTGGTGTATCTGCCCTCCCGCGGTCACCTACAGACACAATTCCCTGAACGGGATTATTAGTGCTCTCCTGCCTATGCCTATCCGCACGGCCGTACCTGTGCATAAGCCGGGGTATGATACGAGCACAACATTATGTCTGGTTAATTTTTGATACGGGTTTTTGGGGATAGGAAGCCCCCCTTCAAAAGAGTATCAATTGGGGCAAGGACTATTCAGCTCATTTATATGATTCTCTCTCCTACATACACATTTCGAACAAGAAGCTAACGTTCGACTCGGGTGGGAACAGGGAAACGTTCTATCCCGGAAATCACCGCTTCAAACGAGCTTGCGTCGGGGACTCGATTTTCCCCTTAGCCCTCGACGATTACCATATACTATGAGGTCCTCCAATTTGTTCAGGGGACTGATGAAAATATTGACTTTGAATCCGCCCAATACCAATGGTGAGGGAACCATTGAAGTGTTAGACGTTAGAAGTTTTGGGTGGTGGTGGGACGTGTAATACTCTGTGTATTTATATAAGCTGCCACTTAGGGCTGTAGTAGAAGAGGCAATCGTGAAACGGAGAGCAACAAAGACAAATTCCCCTCGGGATTTCTATAGACATCGTGTGAAGTCGGGCGTACCTCTTTGGACACAATTTGGGCATTTGCTTCTGTGTTTCTAGTCTAGGAAACTATGATACGATCAGGGAATTCCGAGGTGCCGTATCTCTAGAATATACTGGGTACGGGTACGGGTGTTAATGAGGGTATTATCGTAAAGCTTGACAGTCCACCGCCCTCCGCAGAGAGGAGCTTATAGCTGATGAGATATATAAAAAAGATCCGTAATGAGCTATCCACGACGTATGATATCGTACGTAGAGTACAACAAAAAGTCATCCTCTTCTAAAACCGATTGCCCACGCGGACAAAATTGAAAAAATTACAAAGCAACCCCAAGCCACCGCTGGTGCCGCCCCGTTCCAGCACCCGTAAATCCAATCAGGCCTGGAGCACCTCCAAGGCCTGCTGCTCTCCAAGAGTCTCCTCACCGCCTTCAGTTCGGCCAGATACTCCCGCACCGAAACACGGTTTTTACTCATGTCTAGCGCCGCATCCGCAATTTTGGCGGGCAAATACTCCAGAAACTCCACCAGCTCCATGGCTTCGTCCTGCTTCATCTCTGACCCTTCTGGATTGAGGTAGTTTATCTCGAACAGTAACGCCGCACTACCAGGACTCATTCTCCGCGCTCCGACAGCCCGACAGTCTAGCCTGGAAACTAGCTGGAGAGACCTTGTCGTAACGATTATCGTGCCATTTGGGGTCTTGGGGAGGGACTTTGCGATGGCTGCTTCCTCTGTGAGGTTGTCGAGGACTAAAAGCCAATTTCCTGTGGAGGGTGATTCGAGTTTGGATCTTATAGTTGGGGGCAGATTTTCTCGGCTGCTGCTGGTGCCGTTTTCCATGCTGCTTCCGGTGTCTTTCGTGGAGGCAGTTTTATCGGTGAGATTGTCGTGGGTTGAGAACCGTTTGTTGGTGGATCCTGGGGCTACTTGTGCGCCGTTACGCATCTGGTTGGCTAATCTGGTGTGGGGGCTTGTATCACACCTAGCATCAATTTCCAGGAGATCTGAGGTGTACTGGAAATGTGTTGTTATGGTAGTAAGAGTACTTGCATCTGCCCAGAATATGTTGTAGATATGCTGGCAGCATGCCTGCATAAACTGGACGGCTGTTTGTGTTTTTCTGGGGGAAAGGGCTATGAATCAGCTGTCCCCGGGCGAGGTCATAGACGCAGCGATGCGATGGTTTCGGGGTGGGATCGGGTTTAGTCTATGCAAAACATACCGGATGCCAGATGCTCCATAAAAGGCTATCCCGTCAAAATTATTAGCTTTAAGCTCTGCTATTGCTTTCTCGGGATCCGATCGTATGAGCTCGATGATCCCTTTTCCATGGGGGATGAGCGTCTGGACCTCGTGGTGAGAGTACGTCCAATCTGCCGGGGGTGTCGCTAGCACGATATCGTTATTTAGATCCTGTCTTCCTCCTCAATTTTCGGTTGGGCGTACCATGTGCACCCTTGGGGGAGCTAGCTCTAAAATGGCCAACATGCAATACATCAGGACAAGAGTGACCGCCGTACTCTCCTAACATGCGGATATTTCCCTTCCAAAGTTGTTCGGACCTGTAGATACGATTAATTCCCATTCGCCTTAAGAATCGTTGCTTCGTACTCGGCGATGTCGATAAAACCGGTAAAAAAAATACACATCCCTGCCTGCCTAATAATGTTTTGTAAGGCACAGGGGAGGGTATTTTCCAGTATTATCGACATGCCGAACCACAAGTGATTAAGCCCGCAGCTAGAACTCCAGTGGGTATCCGAGGCACCAGTGGGGGGGGGGGGGGTAAGAATTTTACCTACCGAGTGTATTCTGCATCCATCAAGCCGAATTCTAGGTCCGGGGAGCTTTAACCCTATACAGGAGGATATAGGCGTGAGAGTAGTCGTCACAGAGCAATATGACTTGGGGGTCGGGTGCTTAGTGTCCCTGGTTGTAGGTTCGTGGCATGCTCAATCTTAAATACATAGTGAGGCTGGCAGCTGGCGCCTGATAACCGGTAGGCACTGTGCTGTACCGCAAACCTACAGCCGCCGTGCTGGTACCCGGATGGGCGTTAAAGTTAGTAGCTCCGTCGGGCGCCCACTCTGCTGGTGCTGTTACAACAACACAATATTGACTGTTGAGTGTAAGGGGAAGAGTGACGACAAGATCAGGAGTGGAGTGGGCTGTGGGGTTAGTTCGTAATTCAGCTTGAGTGCGGTCCCCAGAAAACGGGGGCAGAAGGGGAGCGTGATATGGTATGATACTGTAATTGTGCTACGGTACACTGGCATGCATCTGGCATAGAGCGTTTAGAGATACGACAGGGTTTTTTCCTTCATCGGATGGCTGTGTAACAATAGCTTTTTTCAGATATCATGCTCAAGCACCGGTACTGTACTCATCCCCCCAGATACAAGGACTCGATGATTTTGTGCTCAAGCATTGTACTAGTACTAGACTATCATGCAAATTGAATTCAGCCTGTTAGGGCTACGCTTCATGTCTGCAAACTTCACCTGCCCCACAGATGTCTGGTTCTCCACCGCGCGATAAGAATATGATGGCATTAGCATTGGGAAAACTCACGGGCTAGAGGGGATTTTTGAGTCTCTACATGCAGCGATAGCGTTAACCCCGGGATAGAAATACACATGCCGGAGTCTATGAAGTACCCGTGAGAACTCGAATAATTGGCACTCGCGCTAAGACGTCCAAAATTCCCTCTCTTGGACAGGGGGGCCAAAACAAGTATTCGAGTTCCTACGGTACTCTGTCCCTCCTCATACTTCACAACTCTGCAAGAGCCAGAGTAAGGATGGGCTGAGAAATTTTGTGATTTTATTTTATTTTTGTTAAATCCGAGACTTCATTTGCAACCTCTGCTATGACATGGGAAAAATCATGGCAAGCGCCCTCAAGCATAGCCTAAAAAGCCCTAATAACAAAGGAAAAAAAAACACCCCCTATCATAACATAGAAGGTAACTTCCAATCTCAATCTATATTGCACTGTGCTTGAAGACAAAAGTGTACGTTTAGACCATATGGCAAAGTCGCTGCCCTTTCTCTTGGTAGAAACGACAGGATAGAGAAATAAATATGGGCATAGGTCCCAAATCTACAAAAAACGTAGCACCTAGATCACATGACCTTCAAAATCTTGCGGATGCTGGGGTAGTCCCACTGCCTCACCAGACTCTTCCGCACGCTGCAGCAGCGAAGCTAAATTTTTCAAATTTCTCAAGGTCTGCGGATGAGCCAATCCTAGCACCCTCTCGCTACCTTCAAATGCCCAACGGCACAATTTCTCTGCCTCCTCATACCTACCCAAATCCGCAAGGATTGCGGCTAGGTTGTTGGCACTGATGAGTGTATTAGGGTGATCCAACCCAACCTTCTTCTTTCTTCCTTCCAATACACGCTTCTGCATGTTCTCTGCTTCTTGATACCCTTGGCGGAAATATAAAAACAACGCCAGGTCCTCGGCACACGTCAAGGCCTCTATGTGCTCCTCCCCATACAATTCCGTACAGCATTTTAACGCTCTTAGAAGCATCTCCTCGGTTTCCTTGTTTTTTCCTTGGTCACGCAATACCGAAGCCAGATTTTTGAGGCTGCTTAGAGTAGCCGCGTTCATTGGGCCGAACGTCTTCTCTCTGTTTTCAAACACACGTCTCTGAAGTTTCTCTGATTCCTCAAAACATCCAAGATGGTGAAGGAGTAGAGCTAGGTTATTAGCGCTTAGCAGCGTCACCATACTCTCCGGACCTAGGACTTTCTCACTCCCTCCAACCGCCATCCTAAGCATCGTCTCTGCTTCGTCGTACCTTCCCAATTTCTGCAGTACCGAACCTAGATTACCCATAGCCATGAAAGTGGATGGGTGGTCTGGGCCCCGTAACTTCCGATACCCCTCGAGTGCACGTCGCGCAGATTGTTCTGCTTCGGCGTATTTCCCCAAATCTAACAAGACCATGGCCCAGTCATCAACACTGGATAAGGTATCGGGGTGCTCCGGCCCCAGCTTCTTTTCTCGTCCTTCAAGTGCGTTTCGATAGAACTTTTCCGCTTCTGCGTACTTCCCGAGCCTCCGTAACACGAACCCGTGGCGATGGAGACTAGAAAGTGTGTCGGGGTGTCCCGGTCCCAAGACCCTCTGTCTAGCATCTAATGCGCGTTGGTTCGTCCTTTCCCCTTCGTCATATTTTCCTAGAACGTCCAAAATCCAAACCAGAACACTGAGGCTGTTCAGGGTATCGGGGTGCTCGGGTCCAAGTGCTTCCTCTCTGCCTTCGAGCGCACGCCGGCTCAGACTCTCTGCCTCATCATACCTCCCCAAATCCCGCAATACAAGGGATAGGTTGCTGAGACTAGCGAGTGTGTCAACATTTCTAGGGCCCAATATTTTTTGTCTACCTTCGAGGGCGCGCCTATTCAATCTCTCTGCTTCGACGTGTTTTCCCAATAGCCCTAAGACCAGAGCAAGGGAACTAACGCTCGCGAGGGTATCAATGTGATCCGGCCCAAGTGCGTTCTCTCTCCCTTCAAGGACATGCCGGCCGATTTTTTCGGCTTCCTCGTATCTACCCCTTGCTTGCAACACCGCAGCAAGAAGACCGTATCTTGCTAGCGACCCAGGGTCCTTTTCGTCCGCGTCGGCTTCAAGTTGAATGCACCGCCGAATTTGAATCTCCGCTTCACTGTAATAACCAACATCACAGAGATACATCGACACACGATAGCGAACAGGACTAGCCAAGGGATCATCCGAGTTCTTAACTATGGCGAGTGCATGAGGAAGGTAAGTAGCACATATATGACGCACGTTGTGTTCATAGTGAGGAAATAGTCTTGATACCACCATCAATCCTATTCTCCTCCATTTGCACACCTCCTCCTGAGATAGGTATACTTGAATAGAGTGCTGCACCAATCTATGGAGTTCATACACTGGCGTGTCCTCCGCTTGGGTGACAAGTGAGAAGCTCAAAAGTGTTCCGATCGCCCTGCGGAATTCAATCGGGTGATCCATTCCCTCTAAGCCGGATTTAAGGAATAATTCTTCCGGTATTTTGTGACGATCAAAGAACGCGATTAACCGGAGAAGATCAGCTCCCTTCGGGTTTTGCTCTTTTATCCGCTCGAAGGTGATAAAGTAAGTGCTCAGAATGCTCTCCGTCATGTCTACCTCCCGACGAATATCGCAAAACTGTTCCGAGAGTAGCGCTTTCCGCCGCTTATCACTCTCCTGGAAAATTCTCCAGTACTCAGATGGAAGTGTCTGTGTCTCGGTCATGAAAGCTGACGCACCAGCTATGGCTAAGGGAAGTTGATCTAGGGCATCAAGCAACATATCAACAGCCTCGAAGTCATGATCCTGCAATCTAACGGTGCTGCCAAATCGCTGAAAGAAGAGTTCCCTAGCTTCCTCAGCCGGCATCTTCCCCACTTCAACAACATTGCAACCTTGGCGGCTGGCGACCACCCTCGATCGTGTCGTAATAACGATCTTTCCGCTGGAACTCTGTGGTACGAATCTCGATACAGGGCTCTTATTGCCTGAGAAATCCGCCTCGTTATCGGCGTTGTCAAGAATCATGATCCAGCTCCCACTGGCCGGTGACTCGAACCACTTTTTGACTTCCGACAGTTGTTCATTCTCACTCGGTTCGGGGCCCCCATGGGATATTCCCACAGTTTGAAAAATTCGTCGGTAATCTTCGCCGAATTTCAGAAAGCTACTTCCATGCACCCAGAACACATGGCTCAGACCTTTGCACTGGTGAACGTACTCGAGCGCGATTTGGGTTTTACTAACCCACAGGATGTTAGCAAAGTACACAATAGTTACAATACCAGGTTTAGAGAGGAATCGGGAAGCAGACAGACCCAGCACCACCTAATCCGTACAAAGCAACACGGCTGTAATTCCGATCTTCTAACAGCTCCTTCAGATGTGCAATTATATCCTTACGCCCCGTGAATGTGTCGTTGCGGCTATAGGCGACCATCCAGTGAAATTCGGGCTCTGTAAAACGTTAGGTTCAAGATCACCAGCTAGTGCAATAATAGCATCGCGTCTACCTTTGGAATTGCTTCCACTGGACCCATAATAATAATGATTAACGGTGTGGTTGTTGCTGTTCACGTTTCCGCTGTAGTTTCCTGAGACGAAGCTCTGGGTATTTCTGTCAGATCACGGGTCAGTTATATTCCTCGAGAGTTATGGTAGACCTTTAAAAGGGGGCTCGCACTGTGAGAAGAAGCCCTGCAAGCTAGCCCACATTCCACCGCATCGAATCTGAGCAAGAACTCAGGCCGCAGGAAAATCGGATTGTAGTGATGGATAAGGGTGAGGGCTGAGGAGAGGGTGGAGATATATGATACTATAAGTCAACCCGGTTATGATAACAGGCGGAATTAAACGAGGGGAAATAAATCTAATCGTGCCCCCTCGCTTCCACTTCAACATCCGGAAGTCTGCTTTCCCCGGTTACACAGGGCGGTAAGCAGTGTCTAACCTGCGCTTGGCATACTGATTGGAAAGCCAAACGTATCAGAGTTGCCGATTTCCTACCGTAATTGAGGTGTTCTGGCGCGCCTGTCGCTTGGTGGTTTCTTAGAGACCGCCCTTGCTCAACTTATATCCGAGCGATATTCTCTTAACCCCTCCCTACTGTATTCCCTAGAGCTCCTTGAGTTATGATAGCTCTCAATTCCTTACTCCATAGCGTAAAAAGTAGAAGGCTAGCGCACACCGTGTACCGTGTTTAAATGCCTTGAGGTCCACTAGTGCTGGTATGTCAGTTAAACATTGTTAAGGTTCCCAATCCCGTGCAGTAGAAAACTGTGCGGGGGGCGCGTGATAATGCGCAATGCCCGAGAGAGCACGAAAAGACCAGGGCTAGACCTGACAGAGCTCTCTCTATCTCTCGGTGGCCCCCCACCAAAGCTAACGGAAGCGCCCACCGGAAAGATTGACACGCCCGAGCATGTTTCGGTTTCAGCCCATGCAATGTGGTACTTTCCAGCAAAAACTGCCGATACATTATGAGGGGGTTTTAAATAATTTATTTGTACTAAACACTAGACTCCACCCATCGGGTATATGCGCCCAAACTGCATTATGTCCAAGTGGCAAGCCACCACCAGCCAGAGTTCTTTGACGCCCCACTGTATGATACTAGTACGTACTGTATCGACAGCACAATGCTGTCGAATAGAATTTACAGTAACATGGGCATCGACCACTCGTAGTGATCTACAAGTCCCCTATATCAACACACCGTAAACTCCCCACAAATCCCGGGGGAAAAAAAGTAGAAAATAGTGAGCGAGTGATTGACGTTTATCAAGGTGATCGGTGGTGTTAGGGACCCCACAAGCACAGCACCGCTTAACTTAACCCGTGAACAAGATCAATCACAGCTGTCATACGGTAAGGCACTCCCGGTCCGAAAACAATCTGAATTTACGGACAACTACCCAAACAAATACCCTCGGAGAACCGCGAGTATTATTTCTCAAACTCCAAAACCATTTCACCTTCTGACGTGGTAACAAATTTGCCAGATACTATATCGTATCGTGGATAGGACAAACATACGGTGCATAACGAGGAACAATGGCTCGGTCCCGGGGCAATTGGGCCTTCCAAAGACCCGGGCTCGAGTCTCCCTGGGACCAGTAATCACCCGAGGAACGTGATAGGCTTGGAGGAGGGACATATCATAGTGCACGGTGTATGATATTAAGGAAATTTTCACAGTAGACCTAAGCATGGGAGTAAACCTCGCAATTACCTGAAAGCATCCCAATCTCTAATTGACCCCATACGCGGACAAAAATCGCGACTAACCGACAGAAAAGTTCCAGTAAAAAGAAATTTCCAATTCGTAGGTATCATGCCAACATCACATCTATTTAATGCATGTACTAAAACTCCTTCCCCTCCTCTACATCACAGAGGCCGGACTCGTGAACCCGTCCTCCCCAAACGGCGAGTCGATCCTAACGGTGGTACTCCTAACATCCGGCAAAACCAGCACGCTCTCCCCATTGCTTCTGTAATCCGTCTCACAGCTAGCGCCCTCTCCCCCATGCTCTATCGGGAGAACCTGCTTGACCTCTACATTCGGCAATAACAAATTCCCCGCCTTCAACGGGACCAGCAAAATTGGAAATTTATGGATCTGCTCTTCCTTCGCCGAGAAGTGTGCTCTCTTCCTGCCCGACACCAACCATACCTCGAGGGAATGTTGGATCTCATAAAAGAATTCTAGCTCGTCGTCGTCGCCGATCTCAACTTCGCCATTTTTGGCATCTAAGGAGTTCCAGCTGCGGGAGTGGCGGATTGTTAGCTCCGCGGGAATAGCTTGCCCAACAGTTACCATTGGCGGCGCGTATGGGGAGGAGAGAGTGGCGGAGTCGGTATCGGAGAGGATACGGATGTCTACTGTGTGGATTACTTGTAGCTGGGGTACATCGACAGGGATTGTTATCGAGCGAGTGGTTAGGACGGGATTTGCGGGAGAGGTTCCGGGGCCGAGTTTTATTATGGAGTTTTTCTATGAGGTTAGGCTGATGAGCGTTTCCATGGAATGATGGCTTGTGGGGAGTACCTCGTAGAATCCCTTAAGCCAGGTTTCGACCCTTTCCCGTGCGCCATTGGCGGGGTTGATTGATTCCAGAGCTTCAGCCCAGTTATGATTGTCATATTTGCCTAATCTTACTTCATTTAGTAGTCCTACAGCTTCCAAGTCGTGCGCCGTTCTACGGCGTAGTCTGGTGATCAGCACGGGCACTAGCCAGCGGGTGTAAAGGTCAAGTCCAGCCTCCTTAAGTTGGGAACTAAAGGCCGCCACGGCCAAGTCTTGGACCTCTGTTGGGTGTTAGCAGAGTTTGGGTAGATCATATGGCCACGGCTAACAGAAAATACCATCATCAAGGCTTCTATATTCAATTGTCAGCGCTAGAGGCTGTGGTTCCTTGTCTTTGGGCACGCCGTCTCCTGTTTTCCGGGTGATTTTGTACACAAATGAAGCCGGCTGTTTGGAAAAAACCACCTGCCAAGTATTTAGCACACACCCCGAAATATTCGCAGTAGGGACGATACCATAGATCCCTCAGTCCCGATGCCGCTACAAGCCCCAAAAGTCCTTGAACCCTCCAAGCTCGCCTTCAAAATCCGCAAGGGGATATCGGGAATAGCCGTTGATACCTGAAATCTGGAAAACAACGCATTTGGCTTGAACACATCCTGGACATTGACAGCGAGGGGTAAGACTACAGGAACACTCAACCCATCAGCGTAAAAGAAGCTTCCGTTATTAGTATCGTAGTCAACTTCCACCTTGATAGCTAATTCCGTCAACTCGTTTTCGCTAGTATACGGTATTCTGAATCGCACTTTCTTCTCCGGGGTTAAATCCTTGAGGGTAAAAACTCCAGGCTTATCTCCCGTAGAAGCAAAATCCGATCCTTCGAGGAATCTCGCACTTGCCGTCACAAGCCTTAACCCAGCAGTTGCTGATCGAAGCCGAATCTCACCCGTAGTTACATCGTTCTTACCGGGATCAAGCACAAGTTCGATTGCTTTCATATGTTCTAGGTGTATCCACTTTGGTACCTCCAGTCTAACCACTAAACTCCTAGGCGCTGGGTAGAACGACAGCTTCATCTTCTTGACCGTGGGCACTGTAGCAACTGGCGTGGATCCTAATCCGAGAGCAGTATTCGGAGCGGATTTTGTTATAAGTTCGTGAACAAAGTGAAGCTTGTTGGCTATCAAGATGATTTTGTCCACAATATAGCTTCCGGGAATCGTTATGTTGCTTCTTGCGAAAGCCTTGACAACGCCCCTCTTCATGGTGACTGGCTCTAGAGTGTCCATCCATACTTCCTTCACCTGCCCGATGGTATTGACGATCCTGACCCTAAGCTTTTGAACCTCCATTTCTTCCTCAAGAAGGTAGCGCATCTTGACCAGGACCTCGAAACCATCCCTATCATCTATATGCCTCGGATACGGGTTGACAGAGATGTTGTCCCAGAAATGAGACATTGGTGTTGTGATCTCCTCTCCAATATCCACTGACAAAGTGACGATCCTTTCAATACAGCCATCCACGCCCACTTCTTCCTCAAGATGTTGAGTATCGAGCAAGGTGTCAACCGGCGCAGGTTTGTCGTCATCGTCAAGCGCCGTTACACCTCTTCGGCGTAGACGGACTCTTTCTGCTGCGGAACTTTTCGCAAGCAGCTTCAAAAGCACTTTAATATAATCCTCTGATCTGTTCATCTCTTTCAAGCACTTGGCGTACATTCCCAAAAGCGTTGTCTCAATCAAGCCCCACCCTTGGTCGGCGTAGAACTTTGTCATTTTCTCAAGGTGCTTGACGGAGGAGGCGTAATCTTTTAGATGGCTTTGATCACGTCAATACGTTAGTCATCATTTGTATTCACAGTCGGTGACAGGAACCCTTACAAGCTTAGTGCAGCCAAGTCAGCCTCAACCCGCTCGCAACTCTTGGTCCTTTTGGCAATATTATAGTTCTTCATAGCCTTCTCACTTAATTCCTCGAAAATTGTATAAAACTCCTCCTCTTCCTCTTTCTCAACAACTCTTCTCAAAGTTGCATTTCGAATTCCTTCAACACCCCAAAGCTCTTCCTTCTTTTCAGCAGCCTCCTTATCACCTTCACCTTCTAAACCAACTTCCACCATGCCCACATCCTTAACGTGTTCTTCGGGAAGATAAAACCACCCCATTTTCCCTACCCATCCCTGCTGCTTTCCAAAGGTCTCGACAATCCCCCTGGCCAGTAGCATCAAGTCTGCCCTTAGTGCAGCAAAGTCCTCCAGCCCTGTGACAGATGTCTGAATGGTTTGTGTGAAGCTAGTGGTTTCTGGGTTCGGAGTTGGTGGAAGACTGCTACTTCTTTTCGGAAACGGACCTGAACGTGCGGTTGTAACAGGGTTGGAGGTGTTGGGAGCCTCGGGGAGCGATGCGGATGCAGTTTGCTTGAGTAGCTGTTGACAAACAGCAAAGACCCAAGAAGATACGATGTTATCAATGATCCAGGTGACATCCTTTTCCTCCTGCTCTTTGTCCCTTTCACCTTCAGTCGAAGAATGGTAAGAAGTCCAAAGATCCGCCCTTAGGATACGACCCACACTCGTGACGAATTCCACCCCACGCTTAAGAACTTCAGACAATCTAGTGAGATCCTCTTCGGGCTTTCCTGCTGCTACTGCTGCTGCCTCATGTAAAGAATATCCGCTCGCACCAGTAGGTATCGGTACCTCCACACCATCCATCCCGTTGCCCTTCCCTAGGCGAAGTAATAGTGTAGATTGCCGTGCAAATAGATATGCCTTAAAGTCAAATAGGGATATTTCGTTCGACAGAATCAGTTCTCGATAAGGTTTCTTTTCGGAGCCCACGGGTGTCTCGTCATCTACATCTTCCTGCTCTTCACCCTCCCTTCCTTCCAATCGAGCCTTCCGTCGCCTCCTCGCTTGTTCAATCCACTTAATGCTCTCTTTTGTCCAACCAACAAAGTTTCCTCCAACCAGACCTTCGGGATCCCCCTCGATTTTCTCTTTATCTCGTTGGCCCCGAACAGCAGCATCCAATCCAAAACCCAATTCATCGTAGAGAACCAAAGCATCTTCAACAAGCCCGACGGATTCAAATGCCCTTGCAAGGCCTTCCTTAAGGACGAAAAACGTGCAAAAGTTCCACCCCGGCAGCCTCCGCTGTCTATCCTTCTCCTTAATATCCTCCTCATACTGGCTGACTCTTGCATCAAAACTAGCCAATATCTGAGTCTTGAATTTGGCAATGAGTTCCAACCACGCCATCTCACTCTCCGTGGGACTTTCCGTGGCAGGCACGATTTGGTTCCCAACTAGAACCGGGGGACTCAGGGTAGCCAATGCCGGATGACTAGGGCCAATGCGTATCTGAACAACCCTATCCTTTTTGTTATTCCCGGAATTGAAATCACTGCGAATCTTGTCCAGCAAAGTCGTGTTCCCTTTCATCCACCGCGAGCTCCCAGAAGCATTTGAAGCAGAAGAGGATGACCTAGGCTGTTGCGCTGCCGGAGTTCCAGGGAGAACCACATGGATGATTAGCCATTCGAAAGCATCATGTTGTTTGTTCTCATTCGACGCACTGGTCGTATACTCCGAGACCCACTCCCGTAGCGCCCTCCTAGCTGCGTTCTTGTAGCTATCATTATCATCACACCGTAGCAGGAAAACCTTTAGATAGGGGGTATTCCGTAATCCGGGAATCTGGTGCCTTCGCTCCTTCTGATGTCCGGCGCTCTTAGTCCCTCGGACCGTCTCGATCGACCGCTGGGAATCAGTGCTCTTAACCCTAGTAAGACCCACCCCAGCGAGCCCGGAGGCTTGGCTAGCAGGCGAGAGGTAAGGAGTTAGTTCAACATGGAGGGAATTTATGGAACGTAGCGGTCGTGCTGGAGCTTTCCAGTGAAGGTTGCGAAGGGGTAAACGGGAGCGCAGGTCTGACTGAATGAGCGGGAAAAGCCCGGAGGGGTCCCAGTAGCTGTGCAACTAGGTCAGATGACGGTTTCGGGTATAAATGACTTCAATCTCGGGAGTGTACGTTACCGTGACCTTGGAGGTCGAGGATGGAACGTCCATGTGCAGGCTCGAATCAGATTATCGCGATGTCGAGGTCCAAAAGTCTGAACTACTCAGCGTCGACCAGCGGCGTGCAGGTGACAACGGAACTCGTCGCTCTCACAGGACGTACTTGTACAGTAGAAAACGTTGGATCATAACACAGTCACTAGCTTGAAGCTCGGACTGGACCCATTGTTTACGGTAAAGTTCCGAGAAGGACAGGGGTTGGAGTCCAAAGCATGAGGCTCTGCGTCACGTGATCCAACTTTTCACTATTATTTTCGCTGTCCTCCCCTTCAATTAACCAGCCCCACTACCATTAAATTTCGCATTATTTTTGATATCCCTCCAGGATGGCTACTGTGCCCCCACCAAAGAGTAAACGACAGAAGCTTGCAGATACAAAGCGAACACGAGAACAGCAGGATATTGAACTTATCCCTGAATCAGTCCCAAATGTCGTCGTTCATTTACGAGCCTCCGATACTGGTGACAAGCTCGCGGGAGAGCTACACATTCCCGGGAACTCCACAGCGCAACAATTAGACCTTCTAGTTAACAAGCTTCTCCGAACAGTATGGCCCCTCCTTGTGTGTTCTCAGGACCATTTACTAATCCAGTGTAGGAGGATGACCGAGTACCATATACCTTCTCTCTCCTCACCGATAGCACAAACCCCGATTCCACTGTAATCGATATCACCAACGATTTATGGACTTCTGTCTTAAAGCCTGGACATAAAACCACCGAAGACGTACTCACCCTCGTATACACCCCCCAAGCGGTATTCCGGGTGCGAGCTGTCTCCAGATGTTCCTCCGCAATCTCCGGTCATGGAGACGCAATATTGACCGCTCAATTCTCACCTGCTTCCTCATCGAGAATGGCCACAGGCAGCGGGGATGGTACCGCGAGAGTATGGGATTGCGACACCGAAACACCCATGCACACCCTGAAGGGACACAAGAGCTGGGTGCTATGTGTTAGCTGGAGCCCCGATGCAAAATACATTGCCACAGGTAGTATGGATAATACCATCCGCCTATGGGATTCCAAAGCCGGAAAGGCGCTCGGGGATGCTATGAAGGGTCATACAAAATGGATCACAGGCCTTTCCTGGGAACCATATCATTTACAAAACCCCGATGTTTACAGATTCGTTTCTTCGTCAAAAGATCAGACCATCAGGATATGGAACGCTACGCTGAGAAGAGTAGAGTTAACTATGAGCGCTCATTCTGCCGCTGTTACATGTGTCAAATGGGGTGGCATCGGGTTCATCTATTCCGCATCTCAGGATAAGACAATCAAAGTTTGGGATTCCAAAGATGGAAAATTGCTACACAATTTGAACGCCCATGCCCACTGGGTCAACCATCTGGCGTTATCGACGGATTTCGTCCTGAGGACTGCATATCATGAACATACCGGAAAAGCGCCGGCCACGGACGAGGGAAAGGTGAACAAGGCCAAAGAAAGATTTGAGAAAGCAGCTACATTTGGAGGAGAGGCTGTGGAGCGTCTGGTGACAGCGAGCGACGATTTCACCATGTATCTCTGGGAGCCAAAGAAGGGAACAAAACCTATCGCTAGATTATTAGGACATCAGAAACTCGTGAATCATGTGTCCTTCTCACCAGATGGCAGACTCATTGCCTCGGCATCGTTCGACAATCATGTCAAACTGTGGGATGGCCGTGACGGAAAGTTTGTTTTTTCCTCCCTATACGACATCAATTTCGCGCTAACCGGGGCATCCCCAAGATTCATTAATACCCTTCGTGGTCACGTAGCTCCTGTGTATCAGTGGTGAGTTATGGCGCGAACGGATGCCAATCCTGAACATCGACGCTAACTCGATCAAAGCTCTTTCTCCGCTGATTCCCGTCTCTTGGTGTCATGTTCGAAGGATACGACGTTGAAAGTGTGGGATGTCAAGACAGGTAAACTGCACACGGATTTACCTGGCCATCAAGACGAAGTATTCGCTGTCGATTGGAGCCCCGACGGAAAAAAGGTTGGCAGTGGTGGAAAGGACAAGGTATTTGGATGCTCCCCAGCACGTCCGGCCTCCTCCCCTGCCCGCTAACAAAATTTAGGCCGTGAGGTTGTGGAAGCATTAGACGCTGTGCTCTGAGAAATTGTATGCATGTAGCTTAAAAAAGGTTGGGAAAATTATTGTGATTCGTTCGGCAGCGCCGCAATCTGAGCTCTCGCATGTGACATTTGTTCCCGTGTTCCCCCCACTAAGTAGCTGAAGGGCTCATATATTATCACTCGCGGGCACACAGACTTGCAAAAATGTTGGCTTCCCGCATTACCCGTTTGACACTTTCCTACAAACACTGTGTCCTTCACCGCAGACCTCTTCATCTCCATGACTTGAGTTTCGTTCACCCTACCCGTACGTTTCAACCATTTTCCTCACAAGTAAGTACAAAATCAATTGTGTTTGTTGAGTAATGTGTGAGTACTTACATTGTTGTTAAACAATAGTCCTCAACCAATGAGAATGTCTCCGGTGTACAAGACCCGACCGATGAGACCCCGAAGCCTAAAACGGTAATGGTTACTATTATGAAACCAATCTTTCAAGTTTGCAATATTCTAATCATCTTCCAGCGACCCAACCAGTGTTCTCAACCGTCCGGGGCCCCCGTAGGGCCCGACGGAGGGACTGCCAAGAGCCCGGGACGGGACGGGACGGGACGGCAACATATAGTCCGTCCTCGTCCTTGAACTCCTAGGACGGCCGTCATGAGGAAGGACGATGAGCCCCACGATCTGAGACAACTTCTGGTAGGGGACGGCAGGTAACTACATAGGACCACTGGGGATCGTAGGGGACGGTGGGGGACGGTGGGGGACGGTGGGGGACGGTGGGGGACGGTGGGGGACGGTGGGGGAGGGCTAGGGGTTTAAGGGACGGCAGGGGACGGTGGGTGACTGTGGGTGACGGCAGGGAACTGTCGGTGGATGGTCCTTTACTCTTATGTGTCGGGCAAGTTTAGGAAAAGACCGGACGGGACGACACAATGCAGTCCGTCCTGGTCCTTCATTCCTACCTGTCGGGTATGTTGAGAAAATGACCGGACGGACTGCCCCGTTGCGAACACTGCACCCAACACCATCATAGACGATCGATTCATTATGCTTGAGGACCGATTGCACAAGCGCTTGGAAAAGAGCATTAAACCATTAAAAGACTCCATCAAAGAAGGTCAAACATTGGTCAGATGGGTTATGGGGACTTTTGGCATTGGGGTACGTCATCACTGGCAGTCGATTTTTGCTAAACTGTGTGAGCCCTCAGCCAGGCATCACGGGTCTTGGCAGAAACAACCCCTGCCGTTAACTATTGCAGTCTCCAATGTGGGCCATGATGAATACCAGGTCGTGACGAACAGGGATTTTTTATTACCCTACTTTGACAGTTGCACTTTTTTTTTGCCTGCCAAATACCCCTGTATGGCCTCATATTCGTCATGGCCCATTGGAGACTGTAGTAGCCCAAGCCATGCCACACCTCGCCGAGGGCTTACACGGTCTACATGACCTTAGGCTAAACAGATTGACCAGATTTTATTGAAACTCGTCTTCTACGACCACCACATTGAGGAAAAGGGCATGAAAAGGCAGGCCGAGACGGAGGCGAGGCTCACCAAAACGCAGGCCGAGATGGAGGAGAGGTTCGTCAAAACAATACAAAATTCTATAACCCAGCTCAAACTAGAGTTGAAGCTTGAGCACCAAGCAAAAACTGTGCCTGACAGTGGCCAGGGCTGGTGGGGTTAATGGGGGTTGGAAGGGGATTTTGTTTTCTCTTTTTGTTTAATGGCGTCTGGCACCAGAAGGGTTTTCTAGAAATTGGGGTAGGACTTAGAATACTTGCTAGCATTAGCTTAAAATCGGTCCATGATTAATCCAAAATAAAGGATTCCGATTACTATTGCATTTACGTTCTTGTTCTGTTGATTGTGTGGGGGGTCCCGCCATTGGAGCCCAACGTACAAGTACCGTAAGAACTCATGAAATCCACTATCAGATTATCGGCGTGAATCAACCTGAATGCCTGCGATAGGTTTGGGTTGACCGGTTAACAGAATTGCGAATACCAGTTAACGAGATCCAACGCGTCTACCGGTAGTGCGCCCATCTTACACCATGTTAAGAAAACGTTAATCCTTCATGTGAGATTTTAACTTAGAATCTGGAGGTTAGGGGGCAAACAGAGATAGTGGATTGCATGAGGTCTTACGGGTACTGGTAGAGAAATGCCGGAGATACAAAGTGACCAAGCAAAAGTCTTGGAAATAGCATCAGCCAGTGACAGCACAGCCCTGTTATCTTGACTCGTAGTGTTATTGGCACTTGAAGTGCCCTGTTCCTTTGTCAATAAATTTACGCCCGCCACGGCACAAAGTACCAGTACTCGGGTACTGCATGCCAGAGCGTGGATCAAAAAAAAGGATCCCAGAGCACCCCAAAGAGGGATCTAAAGTACCACTTTCGGACACCAGCATAAAATATCACTCGGGGACTAATCAATAATCCCGATTGTAAACGATTGGCCCACGATGCCGGCAGCCCCGCACCACTGGGCAGAGGAGTGAGGAGTCGAGCGGATATTTCACTCTACGGAAGCTACTCTAGACTAACAACGAGCTAGTGTGCGTGTGTAACTCGTGTGTCTGAAAGGTGATGCCGATACCGTACTGTAGAGCCCCATTTCGTTCGCGGTACTACCCGTGCATTGTCTTACGGTACCGGCACAAGTACAGTACAGTTTCTATAGATTCCCACGTCCGGGGATTAGAGTTGGCATTTCCTTGGTTCGTTCATTCCCGATTTATCGTGCATATCGATGATGTGCCCCAGGGGATACTCGTACTCGAGCGCGGTAGACCACGAGCACAAGTACAGTACCATGGCGGGAAGAGTTCTCTACTCACCGGTACCACACCCGTACGAGCGCGTTACAGTACGAGCACGGTAGGGTAGGGTAGACTACCGTACCCGTACTCCAGGAAGAAGCGGCCCACAAGAGGCAGTCAGAAGCACATCCCATCCATTTCAGCCCGATGTTGGTTGGATAAAGGGATGGTCTTGGCATAACGGGGCTCACCATTTGCTGACATGTGATGGGGGGGGGGGGGATGATCCGAAGACGCAGGGAAAGCCGTCTGTTCATGACGACAGCGGGCAGAAAAGGGCAACGGAATTATCACATGCTAGGAAAGAGTTTTTTGACGTTTCACGGATAATCAGAGAATTCCCCCTCGACCCCTCAGTACGATTGCTGTACTGTACTGTACTGTACTGGTACCGGTGCTTTCCCCCCTCGGTGTCTGGGCTGTGGGGAGTTTGGACCCCATTATATCAGTTCTTTATCTAATTGCAAATGCCTTTCTGGGCCTTGGGAGCCGATGGGCTTGAGGGTTAGGAAGGTGTGAAGTCTGAATCCCCACCCCACACACACATGAAGTATCGTACGATACGGGCATTTTCGAAGCCAGGACCATGAGCTTCCAATGCGTTGGTCGAGAGGTGGTCTACGGTACACGAGTAATTTAATGGTGTCAGTCGGCGCGGCCCCGCCTCCTCACCACCGGTACAGGTATGGTGCATGTGAGACAAGGAAGCGCACCCCGCCCGTACCGCACCATGCTCCTGGCTCCCCTATCCAGTTCCCTGGAGCACTGCACCGGTGCAGTACCGGTACAGGTGTGATACAGTACCGCTGCGGACCAGACTATTGCCGGATTGCATACCGTGGGCTACCGTGTTCTACATACCCACCGGCACACATGCATATGGTACCCCACGGTACTCACTTTTCACACTCTTCCTCCTTCCACCCCATCTCCGACAACGTGCACTACCATATTCCTTCTCGTCCGTTCTTTCCTTCTTCTGCTGCTTATTTTGTCCTTTCACACTTTTTCGCATAATTACTGGCACAGGAGTACCACTGGGGTGCATTCACTTTAGTTCGTGACCCGTATTTCTCGGTTTATATATACCTGTGTTTGGCGATGATCGGTACCAGCCACCTTTTGCTTTAGCCCCTACGAGGAGGGAGAAAAAAAAAAAAAGTCGAAACTCTTCACAGAAAACGGACGCTGATACCTCATGGGTGCACACAGATCACATCCTCGGCCGCCCTTCGCGGCGCTTTCGCAAGGTACAGGTTATCTCCGTAATCCTCTTCTGGAGCACGTACCTTCTCCAGGGTAACCCGCACGGCCCACCCGTGCTCTTCATTCGTCGGATCTCCCGCTTCTTCACCAAACGTTTGACATCGTTTCAGACTGTCACCTTGACATTATTGTACCTCTATCTCGCACGAAATTTCGCTAAGATCCTTAATCTCGAGAGTCCGGAGCCGCTTGCCAATTTGTACTCTCGGAGTTACTTTCGTGCGACATGGGTTATGACGGCCCTGGATGCGGGATTTTGGACTGCTATGCGGATCAAGACTGGTTGGTTGAGGGATTTTTGCAGCGTGGTCTTCAGTTTGTATTATTTGGTGGCGGCCGAGAGGGCGGACGAGAAGGTATGGTGGTTTCCCCCTCTCCCCCGGAAGTGTCGGTGCGGTCAGGGTTGACGGTCGGTGCAAACAGGTTCGGAGGGTCCGCGCAACCATCACGGTCGATCATTTACGCGTTTCCTGGAACAAATCCCAGACTCCGTATCTGAGGGCGCTCACCGCATTGGTGAGCCCGGCTTCGAATCGCTTCGGTCCCCGGCATATTCGGATTTCTCGACCGAAGGAATCAGTTTACACGACTCCGGTCGATGCTTGGCTATATTTTGAAGGGACCAGAGAAGAGCTGAAACATTGCACCAAGATGATCCTCAGCTTTCCCGGGGGTGGCTTCGTTGCCATGTCGCCTCGACATTACGATGACATGCTTCTCGCTTGGGCGCGGAAATGCCCGGGCATCCCGATTGTTGCCGTGGATTATAAACGTGCTCCAGAGTTCCCATATCCGTACGCGCTCAATGAATGCTACGATGTTTACCACAGCATTGCTTACACCAAGGGAAAGTGTGTGGGATTGTCGGGGGAGACTCTTCCCAGGATCGCTCTCAGTGGAGATTCGGCCGGAGGAAATTATGCTGCCGGTGTGACGCTTATGATCTTGAATTCCACAAGCACGAGCTCAACAGGGCATCTGATGGAGCAAGGATGTAGGGGATTACCGTTACCGGACGGCTTGGTCCTGGTGTATCCATCACTGGATTTGAATATCGGTTCTTGGATGAATGACGATCAAATGAAATTGATACGCCAGAGGGACATGCGGAAAACGAATCGCAACGTTGTTAAGCGTAAGAGCGAGTACTTTGAGCATGCCTCTGGCATCGTCCGTCCGCACAGGAGCGACGAGGACGATTATGAGGAGAGCGATAGCGAGCCAACGGTCATGAACGGATCCTTCAAGAGTAATGGCAACACGGTGGGTAAAACTGTGACCGCGACCACCAACGGCAAGCCCCAGCCACTGTCTACCAGACTCGCCGTGACTTCTCGTCTCTCGTACTTTAATGACCGTCTGCTCACGCCAGAGATGATGCGTGCAATGGTGATCCTGTACATTGGACCGCACAACCGACCAGATTTCGCCACAGACTTCTTCCTCTCACCCATCGTCGCCCCGGAAGATCTCTTAGCAAGGTTCCCGAAGACTTACTTTCTAACTGGCGAACGAGACCCCCTCGTCGACGATACCGTAATCTTCGCCGGCCGCATCAGGCAAGCAAAGAAGGCCGTTTGGAGGCACCGCCGGGACCTAGGACTCGAGCCAGGCAGGTCGCGTCCGGACGAAGGCGTAGAAGTTAGCCTAATTCCAAGCATCAGTCACGGCTTCCTGCAAATGTCAGCCCTGTACCCCGGGGCTCGGAGGGAGATTAACAAGTGTGCACGATGGCTCAGCGAGATACTCGCCGACCGGCCGTGCGACGGCTCCGGCGACGACGAGCCACCTTCCGTCGGCGCCGGCTCCTCCGGTGCTGGTGGATGGAGGAATCACACGAGAAGTTTCACGGGTGAGAGCATGACTAGCAATGACGAGGACAGACCGTTGGAGATGTCTATTGTTAGTGGAAATGCCAGGGGAAGCGGGGGCCGGGGAGCGCCTTCGGGACGGAGGGGCCGGAGGCTCGGGAGTAACGCAAGTCTCGGCAGCGAGGTGGATCTGGTTGGTAGGAGGATGCAGGGACTTGTGGGCGGATTGACCGCTGGATTGGAGGATGAGGATGACTAGTAGTTCTTCTGCCTCTTTGTGTGTTTGTGAGTGGGACGGAGTTGGGGCGCTTGCTTCTATACGGTACCCGTAAGTTGTAAATATTTGCTGTGTGTGTAGGTAATGATTATGCGTACATGAGGGAAAACGGTTTGAGTTGAGTTAGAGGGTGTCTGTTGCTAAGAGCATTGGGGGTTCGGAGATTGGTTAGGGCAGTTTGACTTTTGTATCGAGTACTGTATTATCATATCATGTCATAATATGATAGCTAGAATTTTTCACTGCGAGTCGTGGGGCCGGAGTTGAGCACACCGTATTATGCGGGTCGAGCTTCAGATACCATACACGTCAAAATTTTTGATAGCTCGAGTGATGAATTGTGAATTATTTGGCAAGGTCCTCGGCTGTCTCTCATATCACGGTTAGGTTATGGTTGCGCGATACGATATTAATGCAGACCAGGTAATTAGTAGTGTCTCTTGGCCTCACCTTCTCGTGGAGAGCCTGGTGCACGATCTAGCCATCAGGCGATAGCAGCCAATTTCAAATCCACACTCCCCCCTACAAAGGTATCCTGCCAATTACATGATGCCGGAAGAGGAGAGAAGGAAGCTATGTGTTAGTTCTTCAGCTGCAAGTTCGCGTTCGGCATGGGATGCGAGTATCATCCATCTTGTGCGCTTCTGCATATAGACAGCCTTTGTCGATGCTACCATATATCATATCGATAGCACCTTTTTGTGAATCATACTAGAGTACCTTTTATTCGGGCATAAGCCGGACCCCCCCCCCCACATTTATGGTACTGTACCTATTTTACCGCTGAGGGCATGCACTATCGCACCTTTTATCTCCGGGGAGTAGTATCTGGATACCTTGCCTTCTCCCATTCACTATTCTTGCCTTCCATTACTGTTAAGGAAGTTTTTCCGGTCGGGATGTTTTTCGGGGGCGGATATGATATATATTAACGTTGGGTAGTCCCGTGATACCGGTAGTGTTCAATGGGGAGAATATTCCTTATTAAGGAGGGGGGGGTATCAATATATTATGTAGCATCGAATACCATTTTCACCCTTCAAGTTTGGGATGGGATGGGCTGGGTTTGTGGCGGTCGAGCCCCGCCAGTTGGAGGGCGAAGTCCGGATGGGCGAGAAGAATGTTTATTCGGGGCGTTTATAATACGGTACTGGGGGTGAGTATGGTGAGTTTTTTTTTTCTTGTTCCCTCTTCCGATCTAACATTGAGTCCACTCCCTAGGACGGACTGGTATTGAATTTAAAATGCCATGCCATACCGTATGATACTTACCGGTATTCGAGAGTTTTCTGTTAGTGGGACAAGTGGCAGGTATGATATGGCGGGTGCGGCTAGGTGCCATTGGTTTTTTCCCGCCCGTTTGGTTTTTGTTAGATTTTTGATATGATGGATGGATCGGGGGATTTGGTCGCGCACCAAATATTTTGGACGGCTAGCAGGTCGGACGCTGGTGTGTTGGGTTTGGGGAATATTAGCCTGGTGGTTTGGAATAAATTTACTGTATCATACAGAACGCTTACAATCGTTGGTGTATGATAGGTGATTTCGCTCTGCCTGTGTAGTGATATCGGCAGGGGTACTTACAAGTAAATTTCTGACAATGTTTACCATAGTTGGCTAAATGCGCCACAGGTGGCACCTGAAATCGCCACACCATTGAGCCGCTTCAGGAAAAATTAGACAACAGTACCGGTACTACCGGTATCATCGTACCCTTTCCACAACGACAGACTCTCACCAGACTTGTGACCAAAGCATCGAATACCGGATCCAAACTCACAGCATACCCACTCCCGCCATCCAATGCAAGATGCCAGACTTCCCCTTCGATGACGGCCTGACAAACACAAAACTCATCCCGGCAAACGTTTTCACCCCACCGCCGAAAAGCCAGCAACAGGGAAGGCGGCAGCGTAAAAAGGCCGAATGGGAGGAAAAAAACAGACTCCGCGCGGCTCAACGAGCCGCCGAAGGTCTCCCACCGCACGTACCGGATCGAGAAGTGGAATTTCTGAAGAAAAAACGGCAACGAGAAACCCAACGGCACCAATCTCCCCCCACAATGTCGCAAAGAGAAGGAAAAAAGGCTGAGGCTCTCCATCATGAAGAGCAAGCAAACGTCAAAAAGAAGCGAAAAATCGAGGCTAGTAATGGTGAATTTCCATTGCTGGACGGAGGTGTTCCGAGGCCGGTGATACAACCCCATCGAGAGCAATTGAAAGCTCAAGCGCTTAGACTTAAGCCGCTGAGGGCCAAGTTACCGATCTGGGAGCACCAGGGTTCTATTCGAGCTGCGCTGAGAGAGAAGGACGTACTAGTCATGCTCGGAGAGACTGGCAGCGGGAAGAGCACTCAGATTGGGCAATTTCTTATTAAAGAGAAGTGGATGGATCGGCGGAGGGTTTCCATCGCTTCCGGGAATGGGGATGGAAAGGATAAAGAAGCTATGGTCGGTGGATGCATAGCAATTACACAACCACGCCGCGTCGCCGCGATAAACCTTGCTCGGCGGGTAGCGCAGGAAGTGGGTTGCCATCTCGGGGATGAAGTCGGGTATAGCGTTCGCTTCGACAATAAGAGTTCGGAGAAAACACGGATTAAATTTCTCACGGACGGGATGCTACTACAGGAGATGTTGCATGATCCATTATTGAAGAGGTATTCTGCCGTCGTCGTTGATGAGGCGCATGAGAGGACCGTGGGTACGGACCTGGTTATGGGGTTCTTGAGGGGTTTGGTGTATGGGGAGCGGAAGGGTCTGAAGGTTGTTGTTATGAGTGCAACGATGGAAGTTGACAAGATAGCGCTGTTCTTTGAGAGGGAGAGAGACGCAGCGTTAGCGTTTATTAAGGCGAAAGAGGATAGAAGGAGGGGGAAGAAGAATGTTGTGGAGGTCAATGGGAATGGGGGTGGTAAAGTGGATGATGGGAAGTTATCGAATGGGATTGAGAAAGTCGAAGGTAGGAAGAAGAAGAGGAAGAGGGAAAATGGTGAGGGCGCTCCAAGGATAAACGGGAACCCGTATGATCGAATGAGTGATAGAAAGGACTCCTCTCCACCGTTTGTAAATGGTGAAAGCAAGGGTTCAGGAGAAGGGAGTGGTAGCAGTAATGGAAACTCTTCTGAAGATCTTGACACCGACGATGAGCAGTACGATGGGACTGTCACTGCTTTCAGAGTTCCCGGGCGACAATTCCCGGTGGAGATATATCATACACCGGAGCCGGTTTTGGACTATGTTGATGCAGCCTTGAGGACTGTCTTTCAATTGCATTATGAAGAGCCCCTCCCAGGGGATATACTCGTATTCCTAACGGGCCAAGAAGAGATCGAAGCACTCCAAAAGCAAATCGAGGACTACGCCCAGAGCATGGACAAGAAGGTCCCCAAGGTGAGACATTACCACTTCCGTCGTGAGGCAGTACTCTCTCTGACATGGCCTATAGATCCTCGTCCTACCATTGTACTCTGCCCTCCCCCCTGGCCTCCAACAGCGAGTCTTCCAACCCGCACATGAAAAGAACACCCGAAAAGTCATCCTCTCAACCAACATTGCGGAAACCTCCGTTACAGTCCCGGGCGTCCGTCACGTGGTCGACTGTGGCAAAGTCAAGACGAAGCAGTACCGGCCAAGAATCGGTCTCGAGTCATTGCTTGTAACTCCCATATCCAAGTCCTCTGCTCTCCAACGAGCCGGTCGTGCTGGCCGTGAGGCTCCGGGAAAGTGCTATAGGCTGTATACCGAACGGGACTTTATACCGTTAGCAGATACCACGGTACCGGAGATTTTGAGGTGCGATGTTGCGTCTTCGATACTTGTACTCAAGGCGCGGGGGCAAGATAATGTGCTTGCGTTTGATTACTTGGATTCGCCGGGGAGGGAGGCACTGGAGAGGGGTCTTGGGCACCTTTGTATTCTGGGCGCACTTGATAATTCGGGGGGGATTAACGATTTGGGGCGTAAAATGGCCAAATTGCCATTAGTACCCGCTCTGGCAAGAGTCCTTATAGCGGCGGCGGAGCCTGAGCTGGATTGTCTACATGAAGCTATTGACATTATCGCCGCGCTGTCGGTAGAGAATATCTTGCTAACCCCAACCGGCGATGAGAAGCGTGAGCAAATGGAAGAAGCACGGAAGGAATTCGACAGACGGGAGGGAGACCACATTATGCTCTTAACACTAGTCCGTGAATACGAATCCCAACCGCAGAAAAAGGCCTGGGCGGAGAAACATTTTGTTTCCCACCGCGCAATGCAGAACCTCCTTGTACGCCCCCCACACCCCCTCCTCTAGATCCCAGCTAACTGGGGAAAAATCTTAGGACGTTCGTAAACAACTAAAGCAATATACCATCCACTTCACACCTTCCTCCCCCTCGCTCACCCCAGCAGCGACGGTGACCCCAGACCTAGCAAGTCGAATCCTGAAATGCTTCCTAAAGGGCTTTCTTCACAACACCGCGAGGTTAGTCCAGGACGGGAGTTATAGGACTGTCGTCGGGAATCAGGCCGTTGCGATCCATCCCTCTAGCGTGCTGTTTGGGAAGAGAGTGGAGGCTATTGTTTACCATGAGTTTGTGTATACCACTAGAGCATTCGCGCGCGGGGTTTCGGCTGTAGAGATGGGGTGGATTGGGGAAGGGTCAGTGTGGGGTGGTTGAGAGTGCGAGGGAGGGGGGGGGATGGTAAATAGTCGTTCTGATCATTTACTTGTAATTATTATATCACTGTCACGGGGAATTGGGAGGTGAGGAGATATTCTGGAAAATAGTATATGTACCTTTGTGTACGTACAGTATCATACTGCTCGGGTAGAACCCCACTCTACTCCTTTTAATTGAGTGGAAAAGGTATCATAATATATTACATCATATTATATCTGATGGAAACAGACAGAAGCTACGTCTCCCACAGCAAGCCATTTACCGATATAGACTTCATATCAGATCAAATGAGTCCTTAACACTATTTCAATGCCAGAAGCTATTTCAACAACTGGTAGTTGATGCTTGGGCAATTACTGATCAGAGCAAGTTACTATGGATTCAAAACTATCAGACTAACCTACAAGCAGATCTATATAATGGATTAGTTGATATTCTTCAGAGAGATGATCTTGCAAGAGATCTTACAACTATTGGTAAGAAGGTAGTATTACCATCAAGCTATTTAGGTGGAGATAGATTTATGCAACAAATATTTCAAGACAGTATAGCTATAGTTAGACACCTTGGATGACCATCATTATTTATCACCTTTACAGCAAATTTTAAATAGGAAGAGATTGAATGAGAATTGTTTCAAGGAAAATGTGCAACAGACAGACCAGATCTGGTTTCTCGGGTCTTTTCCATGAAGCAGAAGGCACTATTAGAAGAGATCAAAAAAGGACACATCTTTGGAAAATGTATTGGTGATGTCTGGACAATTGAATATCAGAAGAGAGGATTACCACACATGCATCTATTAGTATTTTTGGAAACCGATCCTACCTTCCTTACTGCAGAGAATATTGATCAGATTATATCTGCTGAACTACCTGATGAAAGTACTCCTCAGGGCAAGGAGTTATCTGATATTATACATACTAGTATGGTTTATACAATATGTGCTGGTGGTAATACTAATATCATTTGCATGAAAGAGGAACCTCAGGGTAGAGGATATACATGTACTAAACAGTACCCATGGGCATTTCAGTCTGAGACTATAGTGCAGGAAAATGGCTATCCACTGTATTGTCGACACAATTCTGACAGAAGTTTTAATATTCAAGGTCAGGGTATCTCCTGTGGCCTGCCTGTTACTATTGATAATCAATATGTGGTTCTATATAATCCATATCTGACATGGAAGTATCAGGCTCATATCAATGTTGAGGTGTGCAGCTCAGTCCAGGCAATCAAATATATCTACAGGTATATTTATAAAGGAAGTGATTAGGTAATAGTTGGGATACAGTCTGAAAGGGATGAGGTTAAGAGATACTTGAGTGGAAGATATATTGGTTCTACAGAGGCAATTTGGAGACTCTTTGAATACAAGATTCATGAAGAGCTACCTACTGTCATGTATTTGGTAGTTCATTTACCAGGAGAGCAACCAGTTTACTTCCTAGAAGGAATCAATATGGAGGATCTACATAATTGAATCATATCATCATAAACAACCTTAATATCATTTTTTACATACAATGATGTACATGCAGAAAGTCGGTGCCAGCTCTACAATGAATTTCCAACCTATTTTCGATATATTCCTAAGCAGTATTGGCAACCACAAGTTCAGAATACTGAATTAATATTACACATATGAACACACAGACTTCCCCCTGTGCACAGACCTCCTGAAAACCGCGAAAAATCCACAGCCAACACCCCCCTCTGGCCCCACCGTTGGGCCTGCATGCAGTAATAGTATCACCGGAATTTGGTGTCCTGTCAGTATAAACTGGTTGAAATGAAGCATGCTTCATAATACTATATACGTTGTCGCTATCCATCTGACCGAAAGCTGTTCGCAGGATATATAAGAGGGGGCCTCAGGCTGTGTCTAAAAAGTAGAATGGAGTTAATCAGATGGATAACCATGGAGCTATAAGCTAAGCGAGATTGACCATCTCAGAAATGGACAGAAGGTGTTGGGACACAATCACCAACAGTCCAATGAGTTATCAGGACGTGTCCATATGGACGAGGCACAGGGCCCAGTCTAGTGCTTGCACAGTATAAGAGCCAACCAGAGGCCTATCTGTGGATGAGGGACTTTTCCACGATGTTGGCTAGTCCGATCGTGACAGAAAGTCCTCAAAGTTGATGTAGTCTAGTTGAGAAGTCAACACTGCATTGATAAGTCTCTCAACAGAGCTGATCACTCCTGTTAGAGTTAGGAGGATGGTGAGTTGGTTCGTAGCAAGACCACTCACTCATGCTTAAACCTTCAAGATGAAAGGATCATGGGTTTTCGCCGGAGAGGTTTAGAAAACCCTCGTGGAAACAAAACAATATATGGAGACAGTAGTCTGAGCAAGACGTAAAAGGTTTGTCATGGTTAAACAGATTCCCATTACGATAGTAAGAGGTAGGAAATGGAGAAGGTATATTGTTTAGTATAAGATAGATGCAGTCTGTGATTACCCAGATGTGGAATATAAATATCGAGGTACCTTCTTAGCCTTCAGACATCCTCCATTTCCGCTACACCTCCAGCGATTGAAAGCTCAACACCATGGTTACTATTGTGGCTTTCATCGTCCAGTACCACCACCTCCTCCCCCCCCATCTCCCTCCATCTAGCCTCAGCTACAGGAGGTGGGCTTGCTTCCTCTCTCCCTTGAGGTCTTGATTTATTTCTTGAATCTCTCAGTTCCATCCCTGGTTGGCGTCCTTCGTCTTCGTAATATTTCTCCTCTTCCTACCCTGCCTCGCTTAGGCATTAGCATGGTTGGCAACCCCCTTTTCCACCTTCAACAGATGGCTGGGAATATAGTTGCAGTAGGGAAGAACAGCTATTAGGCTTCGGTCGATCTCTCTATTCTCTTAGTCCCCTAAGAGGCTGCCTAGTTGGACACGAACACGATTACCAATAGTTGTTATTCACGGAATTGGGTCTACCCCTCCTCTCTCCTTTGGGGCCTTTTTGGCTGGCAGGTGGTGGGATCCCCTTCACTACAGTGATGCTATCTCTCCCAGAACAAGGGACTACATGAGAGATGCGGTAAAATACCTGCTATACTTAGGACTCCTCTCTACAGTTGGATCGGCTGGCACCCTACTGCCACCTCCTCTCAAGCTGGCACCTTACTGCCTCAATTGTCGAATGTCCCAGAGGACACACGGTTGCTGGCACACCTGCCACACATCTCCTCTCCTCGCTTCTTGGTTGCCACCTTCGGGGTGGTTTTCCTTATACCCTTCACGTTTGGGGCTTCGGCTCTCTCCCCCTGGCCCTTGTCATATGGCTGTGGAGTTTCTATGATGGATTTGAGTTGTGATCGTTGGCCCTTAGGGGTTCAGTTTGGGTTTCTGCCTTTAGGCGTTTTGTTCTTGGGGTTGGGGCGTGTTCTTGGTTCACTGTCAGGTAGCTAGCTTTCTTTTGTCGCTTGGCGGTAGGGGTTATTAGGTGGAGCAGTTTACGGGAAGGATTACGGGCGGGAGTAGTTTTTTCTACCCCAGAGGGTTCTTTTAGCTCTGTCGTTTGGCCTGGTCTGGGGGGGGGCAGTTTTTTAGGCATCATAGCTAGCGCTCCATATGCCTTTTTGTCCCATAAATAAAAATTTAAATGAGTCAAACAAAAACAAACAAAATCCTTAGCTTTCAGACATCCTCCATGTCCGCTACACCTCTGGTCATTGAAAAATATTTCCTAATCGGGAAAGACTCAACACTGAGGAACTATCGCCACTTTTTTTTAGCCAGGCACCCCCCCGCCAGGGGGTGCAGGCTGATTCTTTTCATCCTCCTGCCCATCGGGGCTTCTCTTCTACTCCTTCCTCCATCTGGCATCTTGCTTCTGCTGGATGGAGGTCCTCTCCTCACCCTGGGGGTCTCATCATGAGGCCTCTCCCCTTTCTACCCCGCTTTTGCTAGACCTCACTTAGCATCTGCATGGTCGGCTTTGGTGGCTAGGTGATGGCTAGATGGTCAGTTGGGCTGGTGGTCCTCTGGGCTATTGAAATAGCAGGTGGTGGGATCCCTTCTACTACAGTGATGCTATCTCTCCCAGAACAAGGGACTACATAAGAGACGTAGTAAAACACTTGCTACTCTGTGACCCCAGTTGCCAGTGCAGCCTCCTACCTTATTGTGTGGCCGGATCTTTGTTTGCCTTGTCCTCTTCCTCTTCTCTCCTCCAGGATTGGTTGGCGCTCTGCTGCCTTGGCCCTTAGGCCCCATTGTCACTGAGGTGATAGTGTCTCTACAGCCTACCCCTCTCTCCCTTCCTCTATACCAGAACGGTCTGGCGCTTCTTCAATCTCCGAGTCTATCACCGTTGCAGTGGCCCTACAACTCCTTCCTGGGTCTGATGTCACTACAGGCATCACCCAACCTTTTTCACCTCCAGACTCCTCATGGCTGGGGTCTATCCCCTCCCTCTTGGGCAGTATTGGCTGCCCCCTTCGCTCACGGGTTGCTGGCATCTCTTGCCTGTCTTCCCTCCTCCTTGCTTGCAGCTCGCCCCCAGCTGAACGACTGGCTGCCCTGCCCTGGTATTGCACTGCCTCCTGGGTTGAGATGGCTGGCTCTGTCCTGGTGCTTCGCCAGGGTCCTACTGTGGGCCCAACAGACAGACTCTATGTCCGCAGACGCCTGTAGAGGCACTTTGGGGGTTTCCTATTCTATTCTTTCTTTTGTTGTAATGATGCTGAAGGGTTTTCTTCCCTCTCCTGCCTTTCCTGTAGAGGACGATTGTTCCTGTGCGGGGCAGGATGTGTAGTTAGGCCCATACCAGAGGATCTTGGAGGGGTTGTTTTGGTCTCTGGGGCATGGGAGAATGCATTTGGAATTAAGATTTTGTTTTTGCCATTGTAACATATTCACACTTGGGCACTAGTCATGCTGTTGGGTACAATAGGAGAGATGTGACATTTTCCGGAGACTGTCAAGTTAACGCTCGCTAAGGGAAGCTTCGACGGTGTAATAGGAGAATAAAGATAACCGTTCAACCGAGTATATTAGAATACTGTCTGTCGAAGTCTGCTGTTTCTAGGGTGGAAATCAGCGGTCTATTTAAGTACATGTGTTTGAGTATGATCATGAATTCTCACTCATGTTCTTACTCAATTAAACTATAAAAATAACTAAGTATCAACCGATACTTAAAACAAAACATAAAACAAATTAAGTATCAATCGATACTTAAAACAAAACATAAAACAAACTAAGTATCAACTGATACTTAAAACAAAACATAAAACAAACTAAGTATCAACCGATACTTAAAACAAAACATAAAACAAACTAACCGAGTACCAGCTCCGGTTACAGCCATAGCTAGCGCTCCATGTAGGTTCTTGAACCTTAACAAAGAATACATGAGTTAAACAAAAAAAACAAATCTTTAGCTTTCAGAATTATCAGTGAACGGAGAAGAGATCTTATCAATATATTCGTTATACTTTGATACCTACTTTTATTATGAGCTTTCTTGACCACTCTCCAAGAAACCTTATTGGCCCCAGTTACAATTCGCTTGACTCAGAATTGGCTGCTGCCTCATAATTAACTATTGAGAGAATATTTTCTGCAAGCCCATTTATGGGTGAAAAATATTACCTCCATCTTCTCCTAATAGTTAAACGAGGACCTTGTAGTTTTGAAGATTTATGTACAGTTGAGGGAATCTTATACAATATCTTTAAAAGTGCCTGTTTAGCATTAGGTCTTCTTGATGATGATGGTGATTGGCTTGCTACTTTTGAGGAAGCTAGCTATTTTGTAACAGGATATACACTTAAACAACTATTTACTACTGTCTTATACCAAACAATGATCACAAACCCTTTAGCTATTTGGGAGAAGTATAAGTATATATTCTGTGATAAACTTCCAGAAAAATTAGCAACTGGTACAATTTCAGTACCTGTTAATGCTTCTGATTTGATGGATGATATTTATATTGATTATGGCCTATATCTTATTAAGCTGCTTCTTCAAGAGAATAATCAAATACTTACACAGCATCAGCTGCCAGACCCTCAGTTACAATGGATTTCAGAAAATAAAAACATCTTAAATTGACTTCTTATAGAAGAAACAAACTACAGTATTCAAAATGAGGAACAACAATATCAGCAGATGGTCAGAAAGTTAAATGATACTCAAAGGCAGGCATTTCAAACAATAATTGATGCAGTTATCAAGAAATCCTATAGGGGAACCTTACCTGCATTTTTCCTTCATAGACCTGCTGGAACTAGTAAAACATTCTTATACAACTGTATTTGTAGCTATCTTTGATCCCTAAAGATGATAGTCCTTTGTATTGCCTCTTCTGGTATTGCAGCATGGCTTTTACCAGGTGGACGAACTGCACATTCCAGATTCAAGATTCCTCTAAACAACAGTCAACATTCTACCTACAGTATTAGTAAAAACTCACAACTGGCAGAGCTGATTCAATAAACTGCATTGATTATTTGGAATGAAGTTTCTATATAATACAAAGCATGCTTTGAAGCTGTTAATCAAACTTTAAATGACCTTTGTAATTTGTCTAGTGGTCAGATTTTTGGTGGAATACCAATTTGTAACGACCCTATGAAATAGAGCTATGGCAACCTATGTCTACGCCCATACATAAGACCAAGAGGTCGAGTGGTAGACTAGGAGGACATTGGACATGTCCGAAGGATATCCAATGGTCCAGATATCCCCTAGAACAGAAGGAACTTAAGGAATAGAGGTACCCATGTAGCGGAAGTAAAGTGACTATGTCCATTCTGACCCAAGGATAGATCAGAAGGCCGGGTGAGTTTACCCTGCCTAGGAAAGTCACGTTACCCTACCATGGAGACTAGTTTCATGTCACCATGGACATACTTACCCTACTTTTGGGACACTATTACCCTACCTTCAATTGGAAATGTTCTCGAAGGAATTTCGGGAAATGTTAGGGTTGTTTGTCATGTAAGGACGATCGGCGAGCACTTGGTTGCACGTTGGTCAGAAGGCTACGAGAGGAGTAATAGTGCTCTGAACATGTTATAACTTGACAGAAATATTCCTAAGAGGTACCTGCGGCCCCAGGGTTTTCCCCGGGCGTCATGAGCCAAAATGGGTGGAGTTGCCCTCTTACTAGTTAATTGGAATCAATGAAGATATGTCCATAACACTGTATACATCGCTGTCGTCCGTCCGACTGGAAGCTGTTCGCAGGATATACAAGGGGGTAAATGTTAGGGGGTAGGTAACTCTAAAGTCAAGCAAGTGTACACTAGGCTCTGTAATCTTCTGTCTTGGAGATAGTCAAGAAGGCTCGTAAAGATAGAAGTAAAGTAGAACGAATATATTGATAAGATCTCTTCTCCGGTCGCTGATGATGGACTAAAAAGCTCGGGAGGTACCTCGATATTTATAGGAAGCGTGTCTAGGTGGTCGCGCCCTACATCCAATCCCTTACTAACTATGTACCTGCTATACTAACGATTCAGTGTCTTTGAGTGGGAACCTCATTTGACCCTGAATACTAACTTCCCCGCTCTCTTCCTTAGTAGAGTGATCAGCTCCGTCAAAGGACTTATCAATGACTCTTGTATGTGCATAGCTTAGAGTGCATGACGAAGATAACTAACTCAACCAATGAGTTGTTATTACCCAATCGTAAACTAGTCTCCGGATGACCCTAGTTATACGCGAGCAGAGGATGGTGCGGCTACTTCTCGGAATAGCGCACCAAGACTTCCAGAGGTCATAGCTCAATAACTAACCGACCAATCTGGTTCAAGTAAGTCTTATCTTGTAGAGCGGAGCTCCTTCCATGTTATCCAGCGAAAACCCTTCGGTCGCTTATCTTATCCCATGGATAGTGAAAGGGTAAAGACTTGCATGATGCCTTATCATTTCGTGCGGTAATGAGATACCGTCACGATAACTGCGGCGGGGCCTGGAGTCGAACACGTGACCTTATGCATTTAGTCACGTGCCGCACCGATTACGCTGTCTAAGTATAACAGTAAAGATGAGAAGGTCAAGTACCTTCTCCAAAAAGAACGGAGTAAAACGGACCATAACTGACGGAGTTAGCATGAGCTATCCAGAAGGGTCCCCCGAGTAGTCCCAGGTAGTGCCGGAGACATCAAGGAAGGTTTTATGCCAATCATACCTACACGTGCCCCTTTGCCGTAGGCTCTTTGTGGGTTGTTGGAGGACTCTAACAGCATGATACTTATCACGCTGAGTGGTGTGTCGGGGGTAAGGGATTATGGGTAGCACCCATGAGTCCCACCGCTATCACAGCTCTCCATGGGAGCGTCGTAGACCCTCTAAGTTCGCAATCTTGATAGATAGAACTTAGCTGGAAGACAGCTGATATCTATGAGTGCTTGCATAAGTCATAGCATATGGGAAGAGAGTCATTTAGTTAGCTTTCCTAGGTGACTCGACAGTTAGCTACTGACGAGACACCGATGCACAGAGGTTTTCTCTCTGGCAGGTGTATCTGTAAACACCTTGCAGGAACTGAAGTGCATACAGGAGAATCCTGCTAGAGTGCGCTGATGCCTTAAGCCCTTCGGGGACATGGTAATGGTGCTGAGGCAACCCTTATGGAGAAGGGGCATAATCATGTTGGTCGGGGTAACCTGATGGGGGAGTTTTTGGTATAAGTCTGACTACTTAAAGATTATATGAGAACTCTCCTACCCCGACAGAATCAACATCCTCTCGAGAGACTTTAATTGAGATAAGCCTGAGCTTAACGATATTAAGTTTTACCATTTACTTTTATTCTTTACACTTTGCAAGAGCTGTGTTTGAGAGATTCGAAGTTTGGTGTGGTCGCATCCTTGGGATCCATCTCCCTGAGGGAGCCCCCATTACACAATTGTACTGGGTGGTGATTTTGTACAAATACTACCAGTTATTTGACGAGGATCTCAGCAGGCTACAGTCTAAGCCTGTATTCAAAATGTATCAATATGGCAGGACTTACAGATTCTTCAACTGACTGAAAATATATGAGTTATTGAACGGGAGTACAATAAATTATTTCTTGAGTTTCTTTTTAATATTTCACATAATTCATCATATTATGGGCAACTTAGTTTACCAGGCTATATAAGTCGAGCTCATACAACTGATGAGTTGTATAATATCATATATCTTCCAGCTCTTTTGATTCATTCTGCAGCCAATCCAGATTCTTTTCTGAGCAGGTCTATTCTGGCATATCAGAATGAGACAGTTAATGAGTTCAATAAAAAAATTGTTCAGTGACTCCCTGGACAGCTATATGACTTTCATGCTATAAACTCAGTAGATCTAAATAAATAGGCAGTTGAAGCAGAACTCCTACTTACTGAATACCTTCAAAGTATTGAGCTTGCTGGACTTCCACCATCTCATCCAAAGATTAAAATTGGTGCTCCAATTATATTACTATGTAATATTAGTCTCAAGGATAGTTTATGTATTGGGACAAGACTACATATAGTAGCTATAGGTCGGAATTGCCTAAAGGTTACTATACTACGTAGTCGGTAGAATGGTGAAGAGAGATTACTACCAAGGATTCGCCTTATATCTAATAAGGGAGATCTTCTCTTTATTCTTCTTCATAAACAGTTTCCTATTCATTTATGTTTTGTAATGACTGTTAATGAGTCTTAAGGACAGTCTTTTAAGTAAGTTGAAGTTGATTTACAAGGTGGTGCATTTACTCATGGTCAATTATATGTTGTACTATCACAAATTACCTCAGTTCATGGACTTACTATTTTGACTTCTGAGACAATACCTGCAATTACTTCTAATGTTGTATTTCCTGAAGTTCTTTTTTAACTATTTCTCTTTCTTTTTTGTCTTTAATATGTATCTTATTTCTTTTGTCTTTTATGTAATTGATTTATCTTCTGATTTTGCAATTTTCCATGCTGTTTGATTTTTGTTATTAGGTAGTAGTTACTATACAATTTAAATTTAAATTTAACAAGGAATTTGGAGATATATTCTCAAGGTGCTATCCTTGAGGTCTCGAGGGGGAGACTGCTAGTATATATATACTCCTTAATAAATAGCAAGAAATTGAGGTTACATATTTTCAAATACTATACTATTTTCAAACCTATTGCTTGAACTTAAAAGAGTGCAGATCCAATTCTTTTCACTTGGGATCTAGGCAATACTTATTTCTACTTGTACTCAGACAAAAAGAACTGCTAGAATCCTACTTTTAGTTCTTGTTTTCTACTATATAATAAATAAATCTTGACATATCACTGATGGACCTCTCTAGTAGAGATTACTTGACTAGGATTTTTTATTTAAGTTTTATAAATGTACAAACTAAGCCCAGGCCAATTCCACTAACTCTTTCAAAAATAAACATGTTTCAACCAGCTGTGGAGTAGTAGTTGTCAATTTTCTTGCTTTTAAAGCAATAATGAGGGTAACCAGTAACTAGGCGGGGACCTATAAAACCTCCAAATACGTTAGTTGTAAAATCATGGCCGAACACCGATATATTTCTTCAATGCTGAATTTTTTTATTAGCATATATGCCATTTTCAACTTTTAGTGCAATATATTTTTATTCGTACATGCTGAACAGGGCCTAAATATAAATATGAGAAGTGTTACGTTATAGTGAGAAAAAATGTATCAAGAACCCTAGAAATTTAAACCTAAACCCCTTGTTATTTGAAAAGATTTAAGGGTAAAGCGTCCCCCGTTGCGTCACCCGTTCCGTCCTACTTGGTGCTGTGTCTAGACAGCATGCACCATAGTACTAACTAAGCGAGTGATAAAATATGATGTGATCAGTTAGCCAAGTTTGCAAACTTGGCATCAGCCGCGAAGCTACAGATTAGTAATCAATCCCCCCAGTTTAAGTAGAGCGGTATTCTCCGCACTTTTCTCAGAAGAAGCAAACCTTCTCCCCCCACCATACCAGCAGACACCGCGAATAAGGTTTCTTTTTTTTATCAATCTCGACACACCGACAATCGTCCCGACGGCTCCTATACCTACAAGGGACAGGCATTTAGCGATCGGGTCTATCGGTTTGTGACCTCACTAGTTTTTAAAGATTTTTTACTGGTAAGCCACTTTGGTGTGCTCGGAAACTTAATGCCGGTCCCTTGTACCACATTAACGCCTGCATCGGTAGGGTCCCACCCTGAGGTCCTCGTACTTGTACAAGAGCAACAGACTGGAAAAAAGCTTGGTTTGTTTACCGAGGTTCTCCCTGAATCAAAGCCCGAACCACGTAGGCCCCTTTTATATCATACTGGTACATCCATTTCTGTCAATTACCAACTTACTAAATTTATAAAAAGCGAGTGGCAGCGATGTTCAGGCTCCCAGTTCTCGCCAAGTTCATACCAAAGCCGGTTAATGCCTACCACAGCTACCTACAGGGTCGCCCGGCGGCAGCTAGAAAAATCCCCCGTGCTAAAAAAATTCACCTTACTAGACCGGTGAGCTTGAACTCTTAATAGCCTATAAACAATTCTAACGGTGATAATGTTTTGCAGAGTCAGCCGCCAGTGGACCCCGGGCGCTGGACCTCCTACTCGAATTTGTCACACGAACAGGCAGAGAAACGATTGGGTTTCCTTCTCGAAACTTTCGACAAGGGTGCTGTCACAGTTACGCAGATGATAGCCACTGCCGACCGAGAAGCCAAAATCCAAGGGCTCACGGGGGAGGAGGTTAAAGAAGTAAAAGAGAATGTTTACGAACGGATTGCGGAGTATTTAGAAGGAGAGGGCTATCCAAGCGCTACGAATGAGGACTATAAAGAAGCCAACGTTAACGACCTGGTGTTCACAGTACTCATCCCGGTAATTGCTATGTTTAATAGTAAAACTGGACGAAATCTATGCTTGCGGAGGGAAAAAACAATTATAGCCAAGGACGGAGAAACGAGTGGGAATCAAGAGTTTGTGATGATCGATATGGTTGGCGTTGGCAATCAGAAATTTGTATTCGTGGTCGAGGCAAAAAAATCATGCCTGGGTGAAGCGAAAAAACAATGTCTTCTTGCTATGAAGGACATGGGGGAATTGAATGGGGGGGGGGTGGTCTATGGCTTCGTGACGACTGGTGAGGAATGGCAGATGCTACGATTCGATGGCACTGTGTTTTCACAAACTGATAGTTTTTTTGCGTTATTCCATGGGATGGCGGAGGACAAGGAAAGCTGGATGCAGGGAGGATCAGTTGTCGTGGACTGCATCCACGCCACCTTGAGAAGCGGAGGATTCGTTGTTAAATGATTGAATCCTTCGCCTCTCAAGGTGGCTGGACTATACGGGGTAACATTTCCCTTGTTTATAAATTATGAAAACACTCTCCTCTCTTTGCGGGACTGTGTTGCCAATTTTCTCGCTAGTATCACTTACTCTAACTGTATAGCAGGACGAGAATCTGTTGTAAAGAGAGGGTAACCGGCCTGTCGGGTTGCTCGCGGGAGTGGATGAAATAAGTGCTCATTGTGGACTTTTGTTTTTACGAGATGGGTATGAGAGGCTGGTTGGGGATGTTACCGGGAGGATTGAAGGGTGGGTGGGGGACGAGGGTACTAGGGGGTGACTACGAGGGGGGTAGGTGATGTGGAAAGTTGTTTTGCCGGTGGTTATTGGGGGGGAATATTAAAGGAAGGATCGAGTTGTGTGGGTGAGGTGGTGTTGGAGGTGAGGAGGAAAGGAGGAAAGGAGGGAGTGATGGTACTGTGAAACTTTTGATGTTATCCCTGTTTTGTACTAACTGCTCGAAATTTCGATACCTTTACAATGACTTCTGCAATGGGGGGTGGAGTATTGAATAAAAACAAGACTACTTTTTCACCACTAGCAATTATTGACTACCACACCAGACCTAAGGTTTGGCTAAATCCCATATCTCTCCCTTCCAAGACGTCCATAACACCCGCTCAGCTAGTATCATTACAATTAAAGTCTTAGGTGATTTATGAGTACCGTGTGTGGTAAGTGCGTTGGGGAGTGTGAAACTACTAAGTAAAGGAAGCGCTTGCAGGAGATATACCTCTCGGTGTGGGAGGACATCGCCCCAGCCCTCTTGTTGATCCTACTACGACCTCGCGCCTATGATATATGATGTCAAAAACACAGCATACATTTGGTGCAGTCAGGAAGGGTGAGGGTTTTATTTCTGAGATCTGGGTTCCACCATGATGGGATAAAACGTAATCACTGTCAGTGTCGAAGTATTATAAATTATCTATAAGAGCAAGCGATGTTAATCACAGGGAGGTGCCGAAGGAAATATTTGGCCAAGGTAAACTGCTTGCAAATTTGGACAGGCTTGTGCAAGTTCACTATCATCCAATAATAGCAATTTAAAGCTAAGGGCCGGTGTACTGTACATTACTATCGGCAAAAGACAAAACGGACGTTGGCTTAACAAATGACGGGGGGGGGGAGACAAGAGATACGAGGATATGGACAAATTCTAGGCAGGACACCAAGGAAGAAAAAGTGGGAAACAGGAATTAAAAAAGAGCTATATAAATCTTAAACCGCCAGCTATTGTCTGTCCCGTAGTCTATTCTAGAGGACCTTTCGGCACTGACTGCTCACAATAACATTTCTGAGAAGGTAGCCCAAGTTTATGACTAGTATTTATTGATGGTTGGAGGGCTGCAGAGGTGGAATCACGTGTTTGTTTTTAGCGAGGGGCTAGGAAGCCGAGGTTTGAATGGTTGCCTAAATCTCCGTTTTTTACATTCGCTGGACAGTTTCCATGCTCTTCACAATCACACACCATCTCCGGGCCATACCGTCGCTCGCGCCACCGTACTGTTAATCCTTCGCTGCTTTTCTTTTCCGTTCGTGTTTCCAATTATAATACCGATTGATCTTGTCCTCTAGTACTCTACTAACCCAGCGAGTGACGGAATGTGATGCGATTAGTCAGCCATGTTACGAAGACAGCATCCGCCGAGAATGTCATTTCTCGGCATAACTCGACTTCTGGAGAAAAGTGCGAGAAGAAACGAACCAATTGAAGAACGTATAGAAGAGATGGGCGATAAGAATAACTTCATCGCAGAATCACGCGGCTGGGGTGCGGTGCCCCCGCTCCTACCATGGGAACTAATTATTCTGACACCGCCACCAACCTGCTCTCTCTTTCCACCGACCGAGAATTCGTGCTCTTACTCGCTCTCAGAGTAAGATTACAGTCCGGCAATGTAGGCCGCCACAACACGCCAATCCCCTTCAGGCTTTATCCCGAGTGGGAAGCAGAACCCTTTTTTAATTGACATCGATGGCTTCATGGACAACAAAACGAACTTCTAGAGCTTCCCGCCCGCCTGCACAGGTTGTTAGGTTATCCGTCACTTTGGAGGACTTGGGCTGCAGTGTCTACTTGAAGGCATATTAAATGTTTAAGCCTTGGCACAAAATTTCCGTGGTGGCGGAAAGGTTTTCGGGGTTGCTCGTGCAATTCGGGAACCCGCGCACGGACGTGATATTGCTTGGACATTCCACGGGGGATTCGGGTAGCGTAGGTGGTGATCCTGAGGGATGAGAGGGGAGATTTAGGCGGAAGATGTTGGGGGTCGTCAGGTTTGATGCACTGTTTTGGGGGATGCAGCTTGGGGCTATATCCACTAGATTGGGGAGCCTGTCCAGGTCAGAGGGGAAGACCCTTTCCATGGTAGGGGGGGTCAGATGAGGGTAAGGTTGAGTGAGGGTGAGGGGATGTGCGTGAGGGGTACGTCTTCAGTGTCAACTATACATTCTAAGAGTACTATGGACGAGTTATTTGAGAGGACACCTGAACGGAATTCCACGGTCATTTAAAATAAGCAGGGTATGTGCTACTGCCCCTCTGAGTGTCTTACTCCAGATAATAGCAGTTGCATTAACATCCCCTACCTCCATCTCCATTACAGCGCCCCGCTTCTGATCAATGCACCACCACGAAGTCCTGTAAATTCCCTAGCTCCTCTGTCCCCATCACGATGAGGACCCCAGCCGCTATCATTGGAATAGCGTAATAAAATCAGTTGAGCAGATATCTGCTCATAAAACCCTTTGAGAAGCCTGAGCGCAAGTGGTTTCTTATTTTCCGTCATCCCCCTTCTTGTACGGTTTTGCCTCTAATGAGAATCATATTCCAGAAAGGGTGTTGCTGCGGGGGCCTGGAGCCGGGTTGGCGAAAGATCCCAGACACTTTTATAGTTGAGGTTTGTCAAGCGAACCTCCGGAATTGTTGGAGGTGGACTGTGGAATAGGGTTGAATCACTAGAGATGCTCTTGTAGGATACGGTGCATCAACCGACCGTGGATGAAGACAGCCCCCATGGCAACAAGGTCCTGAGCTGATAATAAGAGTGTCCGTAATGTAGGTACGTTTTCTAGATTGAGATCTGCGGATCCCACCTTCAACCCCAATACATGGAAGTGCTCTACGACGTTTACCGGCCGCTCAGAATTTAGGACCCACATCAGCACCTTCAGCCCGAGTACCGATTTATCTCCCTTCTGCTCCCCCACTTGATTTAGAGTAGTTGTGTAAGTATCTCCCAGTCCATTGCTTCGCGTCATCGCCTTAGGTTTCTTCTCTGACGAATTTTAACCCCACCAAGAATAGCGTCGGTGTTTAGCGAGGAAAAGAGGAATCTATACGTAATCGTTGGTAAGTGTTCATCCATAGGCTGCAAATGTTAGTGCAACGTACATATCAGATAACATAATTCGCACCTGGCTCGGGGTCCCTAGAAAACCTCATCCCCGGATAATTCCTGATATCTTTTGCACTAAGACTGATGGATATCACAACTGGCTTGGTAAAATATCTTTGGATATCTTCCCTTAGGTGCGGCCTCCACGTGAGGAATGTTCGAGTGGTAGGAGACTCCCGAACAATATCTCCCAGCGACTCCAGAAGGTCTGGCAGATGCTTCGGCAAGCACTCGTCCAAGTCACGGAGATATTTCGCAATCTCGCCTCTTCCTACCAGCCGCCTCAGAATAGATGCCATCATGTTGGTGACTGTCTGTTCTTGCTGGGAAGGTTCAGTCGCCGGACAGGCATGCGACGGCGGTATTCTCCTCCTTTGCTTGATCGCACAAGCCGTCGATCACAGGTGAACTGTTTTTCCTCGCCATGAGCGGTATTCGCTTCATTCTCACAATCCCACCACTTACCTCAGGTACGTCTTGAACACTCCCGGGCTCCCGCTGCAAAATACGACAGCCTTATCTGCTCCACCCTCACAGTCTCTCCGGTCCAGAGGTTCGCTGGTTTCAAAGAGGTAATCCCCAACACAGTCAAATCGGTCGTTGTGCACGCCTTAATGTCTGTTATTTGGCTCTAGCGGAGAGAGCCAGCGCATAATCTGTGCATCGTTGTGGGAGTTATAGATGTAGTTGGAACTTCCTATGATCGTATTGCTGTAAGCATTACCGTCGTTCCTGTTGACAGATTGCATATATGCAGTCTGAGTAATGGGGTCTGTAGACCTTCGTTACACGTATTCATCATGGGTGACTGCCGGCTTCGGTGAATTCTCGGGGGAGGCAAAGAGTTTGGTTTGCAGTGCGGGTCAGGAGTGCCAGCGTGAATGTTCGTTGTAGCGGTGCACTCCTGCGACTAGGAATCCCCAGACACGAGGAGTTCGGAATAGGCCATGGTCTGCTAGATTGATGCCAGGCTCAAAGGCTTCGGCAAGAAATCCTCCGATATCACAGAAAAATACCAAGAATACCTCCACCTGCCGATATTTTGCGGGGGCCCTCACCCAATATTCGGCTTCCGGAGGTATTCTTGGTAAAGACGAGCGAGCAGCTTTAGAGGCTTGCCATGCAGGTTCTGAGTCCCTACCAGATAAAGGATTAGTAATCAATCCCCAAGTTTAAGTAGGGGGTTCTCCGAGCTTTTCTCAGAAGCAAACCTTCACTATCCCACCGCACCGGCAAACACACTGCGAACAAAGTTTTTTTTTCCACACTATATTCGACAGCAGTCCAGTGCAGTCCCAGAATCAGAGAATCCTTCTCCGGCAATCGCCCCACTGGCTCCTATATCTACCACATTATCACCTGCATCGGTAGGGTCCCACCCGAGGTCCTCGTACAGGAGCAACAGACAGGAAAAAAACTTGGTTTGTTTACTGAGGCTCTCCCTGAATCGAAGCCCGAACAACGTAGGCCCCTTTGATATCATACCAATTACAGGCATATAGAACCTGAACACTTGAGTCCGAATTTTGTATGGACGGTTAGATGTGCATAGACAATTTATCCCTGTATCCGGGTTCTATATGCCTGTAACTTGGACAGCTATTTTCGTGGAATACCAGCTTACTAAATTCATAAGAAATGAAGAGCAACGATGTTTAGGCTCCCAGTTGCCACCAATTTCGTACCGAAGCCGCTTAACGCCTACTATAGGTACCTGCAGGGTGGCCCGGCAGCAGCTGAAAAAATTCTCTCTCTTAAAAAAGCTCCCCCTGCTAAAAAGGTTCCCCCTGCTAGAACGGTAAGCATGAGCTCTTAATAGCCTGTAAACAATTCTAACGGTGATAATGTTTTGCAGAGTCAGCCGCCAGCGGGACCCGGGCACAGGATCTCGTACTCGAAGCTTTCACACAGACAAGCAGGGAAACGATTGGGTTTCCTTCTCGAAACTTTCGACAAGGGTGCTGTCACAGTTACGCAGATGATAGCCACTGCCGACCGAGAAGCCAAAATCCAAGGGCTCACGGGAGAGGAAGTTAAAGAAGCAAAAGAGAAAGTGTACAGATGGATTGTACAGTATTTAAAAGGAGAGGGCTATCCAAGCGACACGAATAAGGACTATAAAGAAGCCAACGTTAACGACCTGGTGTTCACAGTACTCATCCCGGTAATTGCTATGTTTAATAGTAAAACGGGACGAGATCTACGCTTGCGGAGGGAAAAAACAATTATAGCCAAGGACGGAGAAACGAGTGGAAACCAAGAGTTTGTGATAATCGATCTTATTGGCATTGACAACCAGAAGTTTGTGCTTGTGGTCGAGGCAAAAAAATCATGCCTGGGCGAAGCGAAAAAACAATGTCTTCTTGCTATGAAGGACATGGGGGAATTGAATGGGGGGGGGGTGGTCTATGGCTTCGTGACGACTGGTGAGGAATGGCAGATGCTACGATTCGATGGCACTGTGTTTTCACAAACTCGTACTTTTTTTGCATTATTCCGCGGGATGGCGGAGGACAAGGAAAGATGGATGCAGGGAGGATCAGTTGTCGTGGACTGCATCCACGCCACCTTGAGAAGCGGAGGATTCGTTGTTAAATAATTGAATCCTTCGCTTCTCAAGGTTGCTGGACTGTACGAGGGTAACATTTCCCTTGTTTAGAAATAGGGAGAGGAGAGTTGACGGGGCTGGACTAAGAAGGTTAGAAAAGTGTGCTTGGCGTCAGATGAAAAACTAGGTGCATGAGAACGAAAAAAATAGATAGCTGGGAGACAGTTAATTTGCTTGTTGAATTATTTCTCTGATGGGCACTTCTGGTTCGCTCCTTGTGCTTCATTCTACATTATTCTTAAAGATTACGCAAATCCTCTATCGATAAAAGGAAAAAATAAAACTGTACGCTACATTAGTTCAAATAATGTACGGTTCTAGAGCCTTTGTTGATTGTTCCCATACCATAGCTATGCTGTAAGCTATCACAGGATATCACTCGGGCAATGTCGGGTCACCGAACGGTGAAAATCGCCGAGCTTTGGCTGTTTCCAGTAGCAATTTTAGTTCCCAATGCAGCAGTGAGCCAGAGCAACAAGGCGGCGGCGAGGGAATAAGAAAGTAAAAACGCCTCAACTAAAAAAGTGATGATGCCAATGTTACATTCATCCTAACCCTCCTTCGCAACAGTATTCTTAGCCTGAGTCCACATATACGAGTACTCCATCCTAGCCCTCTCCAACCGATCCCCAACCAACGCGTCACTGAGCACTCGCTCAGTGATAAACCTCTCAAACCACTTCTGCCCCCCAAGACTAACACGCACAAACGCTTCGCCATGTCAACGATCGGCTCTTCTTGCTCGGCGCCCGCACCGCACTCAACACCTTGACTCCCTTCTCTAGCGGTGATTCTCCTTCCAGTTAATCCTGTTCACCATCGGTTTGCGGAACTTTGTGATGAAGTGGATTCCACCCTGTACAATAACGACGTTGAATTTCGGGTTGAGGATGAAGATCCCCATCAAAGCTAATTGCTCCGAGTTGATGTTGATCTCGTGCCTATATCTCCTATTCGCTAATGTCTCGATGCGGAGGGCAAGGACATCGATGCCGCGGGCCAGGTCATTCTCCTAGTTCGTAGCCAGTATTTTGAGGCTCACGGGCGGTTCCACTGCCGCAGGATCATTCACAGCTTCTTCGCCGAAGACTCGTATCAGATTTGATTCCTTGAGGTTTGGCGGTGGTGGGGTACCTGGCCGAGTGGGAATTTCACTTGCTTTGCTTTTAGGTCTTAGGCGCTGACGTTGGCGGCGGCGGACTTTCTTTTGATCTTTTTTGGTTAAGCGGAATGGTTCCATCGGCGGTGCGAGTTGGTCCCATGGCGCAAGGAGGACCGAGTGTTGGACGTATTGAGTTACTATCCCGTCAGCTGCGGAGATTAGGAGGGATTCTAGGGTTATCGCCTCGTATGAGGAGGCAGTTGTGAGGCCTCGGTCCCACCGCTCAATTTTGGGGGGTGGCTCGCAATGTGATAGCGAATCACCAAGCCTGTATACATGAGGGTGAGGAAAACTTGCAGCAAATTCCTTACCTGCTCGCATGTCCTCATCAACCCCTACCGCCCTGGCTGCCTCCGTGATAATTTTTTTCATAACCTCCAGACCAGCTTGGGCGCAGAGTATTTTCCTTCCCAATGTATTTCCCCTTCTGATTGAGCGCCAAAGCCTGGCTAATCCTGCAGGGCACAACAACGTTCGACGCAAGATTTAGATCAAAGTACAGATTCTTGCTATAGTCCGTCATGTCCGCTGAGAGACCCTGAATCTCAAGCCGCTTCTTTCCGCACTTCCCCTTCGCTGAGCCATTCGCCACAGTAGTTGCAAACTCGAACAAAATGACCCCCTTTCCACGTCCGGCCGATACTGCATCCCCATTCTCGCCCACCAGCACGGAATAAAGTCCCACATCCAGTCCTCCACACGCCTTGGATACCTCCTCCCTTTCTGGCCCTTCCCTCCTGTACTAGCCGAGTGGTGGCCTAGGTGGCTCGCGTGCCGCAAGTCTGGCGGATCTAGATAGGGCTCCAGAGACACGGGACCTCATCGCGGCGATCCTGTTGGCAGCGGATTATGTGGCGGGAGGTGGTGGTCCTGGCGCGGGCGTTGGGGATGTGGAGCATGGGGCAGATATTTTGGCATTGCTGTTTAGCTTTCGGGAAGCGGCTGCTGCAAGGGTGCAGGCTTCTGCTGCCATCTTTTGAATGCATTCTTGGTCAACCCCCTGCTTTGGCTTCTTTGACGAGATTGATTAGCCCTCTTCTGGGGGGCACTTAGAGGGGACCATTAAGATCTGTGTGTGTCGCTTGTAGTCTAGGAAAAGTGGAGATAATAATGGGAGTTGGTCATTGGTTTCGGGAGGGTTGACGGGATTTATGTGCAGCCCGGGAGATAGAATTTAGTGAAGGTTGAAGGGCGGGAGAGGTGGAATCTCCTTTGTCTTGGCGGTGGGGCTAAGAAGCGGAAGGTTGAATGGGTGCCAGTTTTTGACATTCGGTTGGCGGTTTCCATGCTCTTCACAATCACGCACCATCTCCAGGCCACACTATCACTGGCGCCACCCTACCACGAATCCTTCGCCCTATTTTGCTTTTCTTTCCCGTCCATTTTTCCAGTAATAATATGGTTCCGGACGTCTTAAGTGTACACCTCAGAATTTGTGACCGGGGACGGCTTGGCAAAGGAAAGAATGTACATGTGTTCAATTCCCAGCCAGGTTAGAGTTTTTGATTAATTGTCAAGCCACATGAGGTGTCTGGGAGGGTAATTTTAGTGAAAATGATAACACATCATCGGCAGAAAAGAAGTGATTGTAAATCTAAAGAAAATAAATATCTATGACATAATATGATCTATTGATATTTTATATAATGATATGTAGCTTGAACATATTAAAAATAACTATGTTGAGTCCAGGACTTGAACATCTGTTCACTTTTTCAATTTGTGGCTGAATGCCAAGCCGTCCCCCGTCACAAATTCTGAGGTGTACACTTAAGACGTCCAGAACCATACCAATAATTTTGGGGGCGTTTGGCATGACATGATTTGGAGCTCAAAAAATAATTTGAGTTCAAACCAGGACCTGAAATCAGGAAGTGTTGGGCACATTCTGATCTCCACTTTTGATCTCAAATTTTCCTGCTTAGGTTTGAGAAATTCTGATCTTAAAATGCCAAGACCAGATCTCAAATCAGAAAAAATGTGCCAAACGCTCCCTAAATATTGATCTTGACTTCAATAATACAAGTAGTACTAACCATGTTGAGTTTAGTGCTTATCCGTCAAACAGACTAGTTTCCTTTTTAGTTAGTTTCTCCTAGTGCTTTCCTCACCACTCTCTTCAACGTTAGTTACTGTTTGAGTTTTTTCTTCATCTCTTCCCTATTCGTTTCACAACCGCACAACCGTGCCATATACTCGTACAACTATGGTATTCCGAGGCTCTCATATGTTTTTTCTCCTCACGGAGGTTTCGTCAAATTCTTTCCTCCGAGGTCCTCATGTTACCGACCTCGGGCTTTTGTTATTTCTTTTCTTTTCTTTCACTTGATAGTTAAGCATAAAAGCCCACTGCTGCGCAGGTGATAAGAAAATCAAGCTTCTTTTCTGGTCCGCAGTCATATCAATTCACAAACCAAGCGAGTGATAAAATATGATGTGATTAGTCAGCCAAGTTTGCAAACTTGGCATCAGCCGAGAAGCTACAGATTAGTAATCAATCCCCCCAGTTTAAGTAGAGCGGTATTCTCCACACTTTTCTCAGAAGAAGCAAACCTTCTCCACCCCACCACCAGCAGACAGGCTACGAACAAGGTTTCTTTTTTTTTTAATAAATCCGACACAACGACAATCGTCCCGCCAGCTCCTCTACCTACCACGTTATCACCTGCATCGGGAAGGTCCCACCCCAAGGTCCTCGTACAGGAGCAACAGACTGGAAAAAGCTTGGTTTGTTCACCTAGGCTCTCCCTGAATCGAAACCCAAACAACGTAGGTCCCTTTGATATCATACCAGGACAGCTATTTTTGTCGAATGCCAACTTAGTAAATTCAAAAGGAATGAACAGCAGCGATGTTTAGGCTCCCAGTTCTCGCCAAGTTCATACCAAAGCCGCGTAATGCCCACCACAGGTACCTACATGGTCGCCCGGCGGCAGCTAAAAAAATTCCCCTTGCTGAAAAAGTTCCCCCTGCTAGACCGGTGAGCTTGAACTCTTAATGGCCTGTAAACAATTCTAACGGTGATAATGTTTTGCAGAGTAAGCCGCCAGCGGGACCCGGGCACAGGATCTCGTATTTGAAGCTTTCACACAGACAAGCAGGGAAACGATTGGGTTTCCTTCTCGAAACTTTCGACAAGGGTGCTGTCACAGTTACGCAGATGTTAGCCACTGCCGACCGAGAAGCCAAAATCCAGGGGCTCACGGGAGAAGAGGTTAAAGAAGCAAAAGAGAATGTTTACAAATGGATTGTGGAGTATTTAAAAGGAGAGGGCTATCCAAGCGACATGAATGAGGACTATAATGAAGCCAATATTAATGACCTGGTGTTCACAGTACTTATCCCGGTAATTGCTATGTTCAATAGAAAAACTGGACGAAATCTACGCCTGCGGAGGGAAAAAACAAACATAGCCAAGGACGGAGAAACAAGTGGAAATCAAGGGTTTGTGACGATCGATACCGTTGGCATTGATGATCGGAAATTTGTATTCGTGGTCGAGGCAAAAAAATCATCCCTAGGCGAAGCGAAGAAACTATGTCTTCTCGTGATGAAGGACATGGGGGAAATGAATGCGGGGGGCGTGGTATATGGCTTCGTAACGACTGGTGAGGGGTGGCAGATGCTACGATTTGATGGTACTGTGTTTTCACAAACTGATAGTTTTTTTGCATTATTTCGCGGGATGGCGGAGGACAAGGAAAGATGGATGCAGGGAGGATCAGTTGTCGTGGACTGCATCCACGCCACCTTGAGAAGCGGAGGATTCGTTGTTAAATAATTGAATCCTTCACTTCTCAAGGTTGCTGGACTGTACGAGGGTAACATTTCCCTTGTTTAGAAATTATGAAAACACTCTCCTCTCTTGGAAAGCTCCATTATTCTAAAGGACTACTATACATCAAGGACTTTGGCGAAGCTTTCCACGAATGCCCATGACTCCACCAACCCCGCTGTCGAAAAGGGGCCCGGCGCCATAATCGTCCCGTGCACAAACCACGAACAATACCCCATGTTCGTCTCTGGCCCCACGGATGGCACCCAACGCAAAGACTACTGCCACTTCTCACAGCGCTATGAGTGCCCCGGCAATCTGCAGAAACTCATGGAGGAGTCATCCAAAAACCACGGGGACCTCGAGTACTCATACGTCGCCTTCCGTCATTGTTTCGACCACTGCATCCACACGAAGAACGAGATCAGCCCAACAATAGACTACTTTGGCATAACCCCCGTCAACGGCGAGCCCGACATGCCAGTTCAAAGCCCATATACAGCGTCACAACTCCGCAATTACTGTCTAACCCTCCCGCGCATCATCCCCCCACCCATCAAATGCCACGGGCATGTCATGTTCAACGTGTGCACTCCAACAGGCTCCATCAAGTGCTGGACTGCCCCAAGAGCCTCCGAAAACTGAAGTACAGAGATGCGAGGCGGAGCTAATGAGATGATCTCTGGGCCCTTGGAGCGAAATCTCGCATAAAGCGGAATATAAAGATTGGCGTTGGCAACGGGAGGCATAAGTCAAAGCTGGTTGCCATCAAGGACCCTTATGGTGGTGGGGTGAGGGCTATTGTCAAGGATAAGGCGACCGCCTTCCTGAAGGCTTGGAAGGAGGCAGAGGAGGCGAAGATCGCCGAGCTTCAGAGGAAGCCAGAGGTTAGGGAGAAGCATGCCGAAATGGTTAGCTAGCTCAAGGAGGCGAAGAAGGTCGCCGAGCTTCAGAGGAAGCCGGAGGTTAGGGAGAGGCATGCCGAAATGGTTAGCTAGCTCAAGGAGGAGAAGGAGGCGAGGAAGGTCGCAAGGCTTCAGAGGAAGCCGGAGGGTTAAGGAGAGGCATGCCAAAATGCTCAGCCAATACAAGGAGGAGAAGGAAAGGAGGCTGCAGGAGAAGGCAATGGTGAAGGAGGCTGCAGGAGATGCACGAAGAGATGGTCCGGGTGCATAGAGAGAGAAAGGAAAAAACAGCGGGAGATGCAAATGCCAAAAATGGAGTAGGAGGCGACGAAGGGGGGGGGTGCAATCGCAGTTTTTCACTCGCAATGTAACTGTATTTCCATATCTGGAGTGTAGGCCACCAATCGGTAGGATTTACATATGAGGCTTCCCAACCTTTGTAAATCATTTATCTATCTCCAAAAAATGTTATCAATAGCAGCCAAAGATAGTGGTTCATGGGCCAATACCGGTACGTTGTTCCAACAGGGGTCGTTTAGTAAGGAGACAGGCCAAAACAGACCAAAATTGTAGGTTTTCGAGCGATTCTATTTCCACAGAATTCTTGAAACTCGGCCTTGAAAAAAATTTAAGAATTTAGCATGTCTGAAGTATGATACATATCTATTTCAGGCCTTTGTCTGGAGTTTGTACAGAATTGTGGGCACATGAACTGGGTAAGGTGTGATGCAGTGTATCTTTCCCATACAGGAACTCTGGTCTTGGCAGGTACAGTACCATGCAGGAAAGGACGTTCCACCCCTTGCCTAGGAGAATAGAAGGAAAAAAATCCACAATTTTTTCTAAGGGTGCCATTATAGCAAATTAATTTTTTATTTTTTCTATGTTGTTTCCGCCCATGGTGGTTGCTTGTGAGAGCTCAAAAACCTGTAATTTTGGTGTTTTAGCTTCTGTCTCGGTACTCCTGCTCTATGTTTCGCTCCAATTAGTAGATAGTTTGGGCATCCTGAACCTCACTAAGAGCTCCTCGATTTCCCAACTCATCGTTCAAGTTCACTGTGTCAACTATCTAGACAACATTTAATGATGCCGAGTGATATTCCACGAACGGCCACCATTCCCGCCAGCCAGCCTGGCTGACTGACATGTGTCACACGAATCCGCCCCCCGGAGCCTACAGTACATTAGGCCAGAGCTAATATGCCCATAGAGGATACACTCTAATGGTAGTTCATTCACCAGGATCCCGAGAGTACAAAGTACAAACCTTACGAGTACAGTAGCGTCTCCATACCGGTTACCCGGGCTCTGAACGGCCACCGAAACCTCGAGGAACATCCCGGCACAACGGAAGACGAAGTCCTGATTTGTGATCCGAACCCTCACCTACCGCAAAATAAGTTTCCGGCATCGCTCCAAAGTAACGCTGACCCTTTGGTACCCCTCCTTTGTCAATCCTCCTTCATCAGACAATGATACTCGTGCCAAGGTTGTGGCTGCGCCACAACCTTGGCACGAGTAACCTTGAATTAACCCAAGGCGGAATAAAGACCAAGTGTACTCTGCCCTCCCCCCTGGCCTCCAACAGCGAGTCTTCCAACCCGCACATGAAAAGAACACCCGAAAAGTCATCCTCTCAACCAACATTGCGGAAACCTCCGTTACAGTCCCGGGCGTCCGTCACGTGGTCGACTGTGGCAAAGTCAAGACGAAGCAGTACCGGCCAAGAATCGGTCTCGAGTCATTGCTTGTAACTCCCATATCCAAGTCCTCTGCCCTCCAACGAGCCGGTCGTGCTGGCCGTGAGGCTCCGGGAAAGTGCTATAGGCTGTATACCGAACGGGACTTTATACCGTTAGCAGATACCACGGTACCGGAGATTTTGAGGTGCGATGTTGCGTCTTCGATACTTGTACTCAAGGCGCGGGGGCAAGATAATGTGCTTGCGTTTGATTACTTGGATTCGCCGGGGAGGGAGGCGCTGGAGAGGGGTCTTGGGCACCTTTGTATTCTGGGCGCACTTGATAATTCGGGGGGGGTTAACGATTGGGGCGTAAAATGGCCAAATTGCCATTAGTACCCGCTCTGGCAAGAGTCCTTATAGCGGCGGCGGAGCCTGAGCTGGATTGTCTACATGAAGCTATTGACATTATCGCTGCGCTGTCGGTAGAGAATATCTTGCTAACCCCAACCGGCGATGAGAAGCGTGAGCAAATGGAAGAAGCACGGAAGGAATTCGACAGACGGGAGGGAGACCACATTATGCTCTTAACACTAGTCCGTGAATACGAATCCCAACCGCAGAAAAAGGCCTGGGCGGAGAAACATTTTGTTTCCCACCGCGCAATGCAGAACCTCCTTGTACGCCCCCACACCCCCTCCTCTAGATCCCAGCTAACTGGGAAACAACGCTAGGACGTCCGCAAACAACTAAAGCAATATACCATCCACTTCACACCTTCCTCCCCCTCGCTCACCCCAGCAGCGACGGTGACTCCAGACCTAGCAAGTCGAATCCTGAAATGCTTCTTAAAGGGCTTCCTTCACAACACCGCGAGGTGAGTCCAGGACGGGAGTTATAGGACTGTCGTCGGGAATCAGGCCGTTGCGATTCATCCCTCTAGCGTGCTGTTTGGGAAGAGAGTGGAGGCTATTGTTTACCATGAGTTTGTGTATACCACTAGAGCATTCGCGCGCGGGGTTTCGGCTGTAGAGATGGGGTGGATTGGGGAAGGGTCAGTGTGGGGTGGTTGAGAGTGCGAGGGAGGGGGGGGGGATGGTAAATAGTCGTTCTGATCATTTACTTGTAATTATTATATCACTGTCACGGGGAATTGGGAGGTGAGGAGATATTCTGGAAAATAGTACATGTACCTTTGTGTACGTACAGTATCATACTACTCGGATGGAACCCCACTCTACTCCTTTTAATTGAGTGGAAAAGGTATCATAATATATTACATCATATTATATCATATCTTGCACCCACAAACACACCAACCGCACCGAGCCGCCGCCCAACCAGTTCCGCCTACCCTGTCCTATCTATCCAAAGGCCCGTTGGGCCCTCCCGTACTCGTAAGGCTGAAACCCCCAACCCAGGATCCTTCCGACAAACAGGCGCACAGGAAGAAGTTTACAGATGGATGTGGGGCCTGTAAATACCAGTGGGTCAAGGACGCATATCAGTTCCCAGAAGCAGTAGCGTGCGATATCCGATTTTGCGGCTCACGCATAGATGGTCGGTATTATGCGCCACTTTTAGGGTTATTATCTGGGGCTTGACGGGTTGTTGGTGGAGGGTAGTATGGTAGCCGGTCTGGTGAATTGGTGAGCAGTATGATGGGTGATGTGAGGGGAGGGGGGGGGGAGAAGTGTTTTTTGTGCTCTCTGTTGTAGAGGTGGGAGAGGTGCGGGGCCTTGGAGTGTAGTTGGGGGCTGTTGGTGGTGAGGGATAGGGGAGTGAGGAGGATATGGAACACTGGTGGGTGGGCGATAGGGACGTAATTGGGTATGGTATGTCCATGGTATGGGTAGGTATGGTATCTGTCGATAAGGGTTTTGCGGTGGGGGGGGGGGTAGGATGGCGCCGTAGACTGTGCTTCCTGCTCGCGAGGACGGGGCTTACTTCCAGCGCCAGCTCCAGGATATTCATCTTGCGAGAGTTCTGAGAATAATAACAACCAGTATTTGAAACAAGTGCTAGGTTTGGAAGCAGGTGAGATTCAAAGGGCAGTTCCTGCACGGGTTTTTCATTCCAGTTGCAGGAGTGGTTTACTTTCGGCGCGGATGAGTACCGTATTGTGGTTCTGGGTGTTGTACCTACTACCGGTATATGGCTAGCAAGATTTATATAAGGATAGGTGCATCGTCCGGGTTTTAGGTGTTAATACCAGTGCAAATTCAAGTTGGTATTCGAATAATAACATCGAGCGGTGGCCCCTCCTGAAACCTTCTCGAATAGCAGTATAGCAGTGCAAAGATCCGGGTGGTAGGATATTCTACTCGTGCATGAATTACCCTACTACACTACGGAGGACAAAAGAGAGAAAAAGAACCCCCTTCCCCCCCCCTCCACCGCCCACTGTCAGATTTTCCTTTGAGAAGAATCTAGGATATTATCATGCGCCGGTTCTCGCTTTTGGCAGGGTAAGGGACTGATACCTATTATACTAACGTTCAACCGGAAAAGATTGGGAGATGTGCTCCCGCCAGGAACTAATATAGCAGGGCATTAGATAAAAAAAATGTAAGCCCTCTCAAACCACCCCCATCTTGTCGCCGAGATACTACGATATTATTTCGAGGGATTTCTCAATACCTCTCCGGACGCAGTGTTCCAGCCAATAGGACCAATCGCTCCGATGCTTGTGCTGCATAATTTAAGCCTTGCACTGGACCGGTGAATATCCCATTAGAACGTTAGGGTTGGGTTGAGTTGAGCGCGTCACGTCACTGCAATGATGCCGCGGATACTGCGGCAAAAAGTCCTGCACCGTTGTGGCTGCCTGCCTAGGTGGTTAGTGGGTGCAGCGCAGGGTGGGTTACTGCTAACTTAGATCACTGTCGACGGGAGGGGGGCGCAATGGCTATTTTGGATGACACATGACTCCGGTTTCGCTTCTACTGCTAACCTGGTAGCATATACCGGTACGGTATCCTGACACTACCACGTGGTATTCCGGGATGGTCTCGGTAAGGCGCAAGTGCAGGGTTCCAACGCGTTAATTTAGGTGCCTGGTGGGATGTGGGTGTCATCAGAACTTTAGATACGCACAGACGTCCCGCGAGCGAGGGCTGTGAGTAGCGGGTGTGCATAACCCAACACGGACGTCGATAGGATATAATATGACTACTTTAGGGATATCCTGGGCTTTTTGACCGCTGTTATCTTCTATTGTCATTCTATCGTTCTGGAGAAAATTGTGCCTTCTCTCGAACTGGACCGCCCATCGACCCGTGATGCTGGTAGGTGCCGGGTGATATCTTGTGATGGGATATCGGTGGAGCATCGATTGGGATAGTTTCGGCGGTCGTGAGACATGGGGAACTGTGATGGCTTGTCACGCTGGGTTCTTTAAATAGACGTGCCTCCTCGGGACTCAATTAAGTCTACCAGATCTCCGACATAAGAAATAGGATCCGAACTCTCCAAATTGGCTCCCAAGTCAAGTATCATAGGTTATATTATTAGGATTACATCAACCGAGTCCCCTACCCACGTCAATTTGGCTACTTCCCTAGGAAATTATTCCACCACCTAATCATAAAAAGCACGAATCCAAATACTAGACTAGAAACACTTATAAAGATAGAAAACAAACATTGTTTCAAGTGAATTATGCTTTCCCCCCCTTACCGACCCGCGGTAGTGACAATAATAACAGACAGGACTCTACTTCCCCATATCACTAGGCACCACCGTCGACCCTAAGTAGGCGTTATTCCCTTACTCCCTCCCCAACCTAAGCCCTTTTTCTTTCCCGAAACAGAGGTCGGCAGTTTCTGCATAGGGGATTAACGGAGCCATCGCAAGCGTTACCAGCAACAGAGGTCCTGAAGGGACATCTTCTACCCGGAGACGTACCTCTCTCCTTCCTCCCGGGGCCCGATCCGGGGGCTTGATTGCGAGGGAGCCGGTGTGGGTTGGGCTGGGACCAGAGTCCCTCCGTGGTATTCTTGGCGGGGGCCATAACAACGCACATTCTTTGTCTGCGACTGGGGACTGCGAGAGAGGTTTAACAACCGATAAGACTTGGAGGTGATGAGGAATGGCAGTTTGGCTCCGCTCTTGTCCAGTGGGGCTCTCGCTTTGTACCTCGTAGAAGGGTAGTTTTCCGGAAACACTCCGAGTGGCACGCTCTGCGTGGTGCTTGCGTAGGCAGCTGACTTAGCCGGGCGTCGAGGTGGCTTGTTGATTGGTTCCTTGACTATTTGTCTCAGGTTTTGATATAGGCTTCTCCGTTCTTGCCTTACGTGTAGAGTTATGGATGGTAGTGGTATTCGGTTATGGGAGCGCCGTTTTCAGGTTCCAGACTCTGCCTAGCTAGTAGCTTGAGTAATTCCCCGATTTTTCGCGATTTTGTCTTCCCCACTTGGAGGGATAGGATAGTGTGATAGGTGATATTGTAGAGGCGCGATTGAAGAGAGGAGAATTCAAAGCGCGGCGGAGGAGCACTGGTCGTCGCTGACACCGAGTGATAGTTGGGGATGTGGGGATTTTAAATATGAAAGCTTAGTCCAGAGGTGTAGAATGTTTTAACCTGGCCAACTAAATACTAGCACAATTCAGCTAAGGAATTCAGCACTGCACATATCCCTGGCTGCTAGGATAGCTACCTTTGGCGTGCACAGTGCGCAGTGAATTGTTTTTGCTTCCCCCCCCCGACGCCGGCCTACGGGCCCCGTAACACTGTGAATGATTACCGGGGTAGGAAAAATAACCATTCCAAAACATAGAGGGGGATTTCTTCTGGATCGGGAGGGTGTGCGTTCCTGGAAAATCCGCGGTGCGAAAGGGCACTGAGAGGCCCAAGGCAGACCTGAAGGTACGCCAGAAGTGTTAATGGCCACCGCACATCTTCGGGGGTTGCCGAGAGCTCCAGGTGTGTGAGAACGAAGAAGGTCTGGGCGCCTAGGAAGTTGTTCGCCCTGGCCGCCGAGGCGCCTCTTCCCCCCTTGTAGGTGTTAACGGCCGTTTGCGTGTGGGTGAGGTTAGGGGGGGGAGGGCTAAGGAGTGACAACTGCCTGTGACCTGTCAGTAAAGAGTGATTCTAACGTACCCGTAATCGGGGATATACTGTATGGAAGAAACTGGGGGGAGAGTAGCTCTGGGAGGGCCGGGAGGAAGATAGGCGGAGGGAGCTTTGCCCCATGTTATACCGGGCCTTCTGTCAAAACGCATCTTTCGTCTATTCCTCTGTTGGGTCAATTGTACTCGTACCTGTCATGAGGGTGGACCCCCTGCCTACCCGGGGATGGCTTGTGGGACACACTCCCAAGAGGCCCGGAACCCCCCCCCCCCCGCGGTCGAGTTAAGGGGGGCAAGCAGAGGGACGAAAACCAGATTTCGGCCCCCGCTAAGATAGGGAAAAAGGAAAATGGTACTAATATTTACTAGGTGAGGCAGCTCCAACGCCCCCACGCCAGGCCCAACCATCCCAGTCTCGGGGGTGATGCATTAGAGCCAGAAGTGGGTCGAACGGGGAAGTGAATCGGCTGAAACAGCAGGGGGTGTGGCGATCCGGAAATATCAATTAACGTCCCATAGTAGGAGGGGGATGTATGGGGGATAGAGAGTATTCCTGATAGCACATCCGGTTATATTTGCCCATTTTTAGGCCGATCTCGTAGATGCCATTTTGTGGAATATTCTGGGGTGAGGATTTTGGCAAAGTTGAAGCAAAGTGGTTCGAGTTTGCATCTGGGCCACTTCTCAGTCCAATAGGGGTCCTCAGACCTTGGGCGAGGTCTGGGTGAGTTTAGGACGGCATGATAGCGGGTAAGAAGTGCCGATTAGTGCAAATCTCTATCCAAGGCTTGAGCTGAACTCAACCAAACTCATCCCCCTATCCCGCAAAAGTGGTGGATGGGCCCCATGGGAGGCGAGAGCATGACGTCCTCAAACCTTGGCCAGGTCCAGGATAGGTTTACCAAATGTCGATCTCCCGCTGACGAAATAGCCAATAATATTGGCGAACCCGACAACAGGTTTGAGGAGCCTCGAAAAGGGATGGACAATGCCAGGCGGATTCGGAAGCTGTACGAGTAAATGGTTAATTTAGAGTACGAGTAAAGATAGCCGTATGCTCAGAGGCCTGCCAATCCGCGAAACAGTGAGGGGGTGCCCCCCGTCCGGTATGGCCTCAAGCCTTGTCCCCTACTGTAGTTTAAAGGTCCTTGGAACCTCGGCGGAGTAGTCTATGATAGGCCTGGGTGTAGGGTCTGCTTGTTCTCCTCCTACTGAACAACCGACGGCATAACTTAAAACCATCCGTTAAGAATTCAAGCACGGTGTCATATCCGGGGGAGAGCTTTGAGATTATATCATACCGAGTGTCGAAACCATGCTACGCTGTCCGTAGCTAGAAAGCGCGTGGACTAATCTTGATGAGAGTGAGATTTGGATTGGGTCACCAGCACAGTCGGCGCCAACCAAAATGCAATCAGCGAAGGCACTGGGCTGCCATGTGGGCTTGGTTTTGACAGGGTCTGGGCGGATAAGTTCTCGTGGCAAACATCTATCTATCCGAATGCGATCCAAGGTTCGAGGCGCCCATTGACAGCCTCATAGTGGATCAATCGTACGTACAGTCGAGCACTTGTAGGAGGAAAGGCCGGCATAGGTGCTACTGCGAATTGCAGGCAAGAGGCATGGCACCCGCACTACGAGTATACCTTACCGTTTCCACAACAGGAAAGAGGTCTCCGGGAACGGAGGGAAAACAGCCGTTGCCCAGCACAATACTCGTACTGATCCTACCCGTAGCGCTCGTTGGCAGAGCCTCAGCCAAGCCAGCTAGGTTGCTTCATGAAGGCAGAGCTCGGCCTAGCATCCTTCGCCGTGGGCTCGTGGCCGATAAAAGAAGCAAATCATAAGGCACGCAGGAACTTAGCCCCGGCAGTATGCACCCATCTTCTGTCCTACTCGTATGATACACTCTGCAAAACCCTGTACGGGCACTGGTGGTGCTCAGTATTCAAAGTTGGAAAGTCGATTTTTTAGTAACGGGTAAACGCGGGAAGTTGCATGAGGTTATTCCTTCTGGTACTAGTCAATAATATCCTCATGCCTTGGGTACCGGTATCATATTATTTGAATGTCCTAAGGCAACTGGAGGTAAAGTACAGTGCAGAGGTTATGGCAGTTTTTACAGGTCACAAGAACTCTCTATTTGTTCACGAAAAGTCAAAGTCAGGGGATCTTTTCCCAGTGAGAGTGCATAGTTATTTCTGGAGCGTTCTATACACTATTTTTATTTTTATTTTTAGAATTTATTAGAGTTTTCTCTTCACATCACGTGTCATTCCAGAGATCTGGTAAATCCGTGCTGAACTGGGGCTCTGTACCAGTGACGGGCCTCTAGACCACCGTATCTACCGGAAGAAAAGAATAGTACCAGCAGAGTAGGCTACGTTTTTGCCGAGTTTTTCACATTGAATATGATACCTCTACGAGCCCTCTAGTATGATACTCTACCCCGTATTGAGCCGCTGGGCTTCGGTAGCAGTGTTGCACCAGGGAAGCCCGACCCCGGCAGCGACAGGCTCTCTTTTTCCCCTCGCCTAGTAAACCTCATACCACTTTATCATATCAGGCTCGGCCCCTGTGCGGTGCCGGTATCCCTCAGCTTCACTGCAGCGTAGTAAATTTGTGTAGCAAGATTTTTAACATCTCTTTGTCTCTAGTTTTTCCTTAGGTAGGACATAACCCCCGGATAACCGATACGGTAATATACTGGAACAGTTCCATACACCCGGACCCGCAGCAGGGATGCGAGGCTTGATGCACGATGCCTTGGTAGGCGTGGAAAACATTTCCTCCGTGATACTGCAGGGTATGTACAGTACAGAACAGTAATTTCTTGCTAGGAGGGTGTTCGCTGTCTTGTATAATGTGATATTCTGGTATCGTGCCTGCACAATATCAAATCACAATGCACTATTAATGAAACTATCCTGCAGGGAGCAGGCTTTTTGCAAAGCCGACGAGCTGCCCGAATACGCAAGTATGACACCAGCTTGTTTTGGGGCGTTTGGGGAAGAGTTGGGTCGGCACCAAGCCGGATCCTGCACATTTCGTGCGCAGAGAAATTGAGGGCAATCTACATCACGTGGTATCCCAGCCTTGCGGATCGCCTGCTGATCCAGGCGGCCCCCCGTGAATCTGGCGAAATTCTCGCTAGGGATGGCCGATCGTCCCCGGGAGGACAGCCTACTTGTATTGTACCTGGTTAGCCAGCAAGCCTGCAAGTACTCTTTGAATGTTCTGTCCATCTATTGGAGGGAGTCATTGCGTTGGCCCACCATACGCCTAATTCGGCAGGTGAAGGGAAACGGTGAATCTCGGTGGCGAGAAAGAGCACGCCTAAAGGCACTAGGCTGGACCTCGTGCTGGGAGGTTCACCTCTAGATCCAGAAATTGGGGGGGGTGGGTGCCAGAGATGGTAGGTTACAAGGGCCTCGATAGTCCTTAAGGGTGCTTAACGGGTTGTACCCAACTAATATTGAAATTTTCTTACTCATTTTATACATATGTTTTTCTCGATAATATTGTATATTCCTCTACTTGATGCTATCCCTTAAACCGTGGACACTACTACAGCTAGGGCATATATGGGTGCATTTAAGCGAAAAGGGTAACAATTGCCAACAACCACAAAACAGGGTGAACAATCCTGAGACTAGAGTATATGGTAGAGTATCTTCCTAGCTTCTTGAAATATATTTAATTTTAAAATTTGAGCAATGGTGGGTCTGTAATGATTATTTTTGTAATTATGGCAAAATATTTCTTTTACATAGAATGATAGCTGACCTCAAGATCTACCTGTCTGCAAGTTTTGAAATATTTTTAAGAATACAATCTGTTGTTATTAAAAAGTATAGTAAAATATCAATGCATGTTGCATACTTTCCAGACCTTGTTAATCTGTTATAAGAGAAGAAAATACAGGTGTAAAGCTGTAGATTAAAGTTAATAATTCTATTAACTCTGCTTACTCAGCTATTATAACTTTCCTTAATATATATTAATTTTGAATTCTTAATTAAAATTCAAAATCTTTTACATAGAATTATAGAAACAACAATAAATATTATCTATCTTTTATTTTTATACTATTTAATTTATTGGTTGTTGAGTTGTTTCAATTTCTTTGTCAAAACATGTTTTTCTCTTTTTCTCAAGAAGGCTTTGGTTGCCATGCAAACTAAAAGTGAGTATAACTCAAAACATCTAAAAGGCGATTGTACTCTTTTTCCCATAACAACACTCATATTATGTATATTTCATTAATATTTCATGATAATAATCAGGGATTTTACCTGTGGATTTCTCATCTAATGTTCAGGATATTTCTTTTATTTTATGCATCTTCAGTGCCCTGTTATTGATCTTTTGATTTATAATTATTTCATAATTACTCCTCCACACCATCTTAGATTTTCTACATGTTTATTGGGATTTTCTTGGCAGGTTTTCAGGGTCAAATACAACATACTTGTTTTTCTCTGACCTTCTCTTATTACATGATGATGGTTGCATACCTGTATACATATAGTAGTTAATTTACCACACACCTCACTTAGGAGATTTAAGGATCATAATACCTACCTACCAATTTCTAATATGTACTGTAAGCTTTTATCTGATTGGCCACAAAAAATGGGCGATCTGATAAGCCTGTGGTCCCTTGCACCTCTTGAATACTCATCTTGAACATGGTTTCTGTATATATCTTCAACACTCATATTAGCTACTGGAGTTTCAAGTCCAAGACCCTGGATTATTCTCTTATTTATATGCCTGCTCTACCTCTACCTTTTGCACTCTTCTCTTCACCCACAATCCCACACCCTCATGTTCTGTACCACACAAATCTTACTCCTTAAAGTTGCTACTGTGATATAAATAAAATCTCCAAAATCAGTGAAACACAAGTATAAAGCCATAAAATTAGGAAAAGTAAAGTGTGACAAGTGAAGAAAATTTCTATTAATATTATTGTTTCTTATTTTGCTGTTACTATTGAGGATAAACAAACTGACTATTATTAGTAATTTTAGGTACAACTGAAAGCTCCTTAAAATCACCAGAAGAAATGTGCAAAGATAAAAGCAAAATATAACAGGGATCTATAGAAATCAAACCCAGGGAAATAAGAAGGTTCAAGATTGTTTTTCTTATTTTGTTCCTGGTATTAAGTATGAATCAAGTCACTAATAGTGTTAATTCTCGATGTAGAAAAGAGAGAATTGAAGCTACTAAAACAAATATTAGAAAATAAAAATACAAGAAAAAGAAATCTAGAGAAATAAATTCTTGTAAAAGCAGAAGGTATAAGAGTTATGTTTCTTATTTTGTTTTTGTGGTTGAGTAGGAATCAGGTCACTAATATTATTGATTCTAGATACAAAAAATTATTCTCAAAAGTGGTAACAGAAATTCCACAAAATTAAGATATAAAAAAAAGTAGTAATATCTGGAGAAACTAAATCTGACAAAAACAAGGTATTAGATATTTGTTTCTTATTTTACTATTAGTATTAAGTGTAAACAAACTGACTCTTGTTATTGATTTTAGATATAATAAAGAGCTCCTTAAAATCACCAAAAAAAATCTGTATTGAAAAAAACAGAATATAACAGAGATCAAAAGAAATCAAACCTGAGGAAAGAAAAAGGTATGAAGATTATTTGTCTTCCTTTGTTGCTGCTATTAAGGATAAACAAAATTACTAATATTGTTAATTTGGGATATAGAAAACAGAGCCTGTATATTACTAAATGGAATATTAGAAAATAAAAACCAAAGTAAGATAGATCTACAGAAATCTATCCTTGTAAAAGCAGAAAGGTACAAGAGTTTAATTTCTTATTTTGTTGCTGTTGAGTATAAACTAGGTTACTAATATTTTTGATTTTAAGTATAAAAAATGTCTTCAAAATTAGCTACAGAAATCCAAGAAAATCAAAAGTAAATATAAGGACATCTGGAAAAACAAAATCTGATAAAAAAAAAAGGTACTACATATTTAGTTCTTATTTTGCTATTGCATTTAAGAATAAACAAACTGACTCTTGTTATTGATTTTAGATATAATAGAAAGCTTTTGAACATTACTAGGAGAAATCTGTGAAGATAAAAACAAAAACTAGAAATACATAGAAATCAAACCTGATAAAGGAAGATAGGTATAAAGATTTTTATATTTTATTTTATTCTTGCTATTAAAGATAAAACAAGTTATTAGCATCATTAATTTAGATATAAAAAATATCTACCTATCATACTGTAAGAAATCTAGGAAAATAGAATTAAAAACTAAAAATATCTTAAGATATCAAACCTAATTCAAGCAGAAGGTACAAGAGTTTTGTTTATTATTTTGTAATTGCTGTTGAGCATAAACCAGGTTACTAACATCATTGATTTTAGGTATGAAAGATACCCTTAAAATTAGTAACAGAAATCATAGAAAATTACTGTAAAAATATGAAAAGTTTAGGGAAACCAAACCTAACAAAAGAGAAAAGGTAGAATATTGTTGTTTCTTATATTATTAATGTCATTAAGGATAAAGCAAGTTACTAATATTATAGATTTAAGATAAACTACAAAGTATCGTATAGGACTGTCCTACTTGTATGCAGGATAAACCTAATAGAGATTTTAATTAAAATAAATATAGTAAACAATAGCAGATATGTTCTAATGGCTTAGTAAGTAATTAGTTTTTCCTTATTAGTTCAATAATACCAGTATTTTAAATAAACAGCAGAATTTAAAATTATAGCTTAAATGGTAAAAATTTAAGAAAAAACAAGTATTAACTCCTACCTTCAAAGGTGGATGCCTGGATTCAACTGAGAATGAGGACATATCAGATTTATTGATTATTTTCAACTAGAAGTCTGGAAATAAACACTTATTTCTTAATATACTACTAGCTGGATTTAAGTATAAGAGTATATTTACATCAGAATAAACAGTTCATATTAGAGTTTCCAAGTAGTTACACAGTTAGGTTATAGTAGAATCAACTACTTCTATAGTTATTAGTATAGTTATTACTTAAATTAGTATTAAGAAAAGCAAATAACTAATATTGTAACAGATACTTAGGAGAACAAATAGTATTTTTAAGCATGTTACCAGATAAGAGACGATTAAGATATTGTTTGTGGTAGTAGTGGTATACTATGCCTAACCAGTAGAATATGTGTGGTAAGTTATTCTTGGTATTTTAGGAATCAGAAAAATCCTCATAAGTAGAACTAATTGAAACTTATAATATAATAGGTAAGAGATCAATAGTAGTGGTCTATACTAAGACTTAGAATTATGAGAGAGAACTTAGTAGTTCCAATAATAGAAGAGGCAGATACAGCAATAAGAGAAGTAGTATTAGTAGAATTGTATACTAATCTAGAAGCTACTATTATGGAAGTATCAGGATAAGTAAGATTTTTATCACAGTTAAACTATACTTTTATAGAGTACAGAACTCAATAGATAGTTGATAATTTGGGAAAGATAAATATTAGGTATCCATGATATAATCCTATATACTGAGCATCTGAGTTACGATACTGAAAATTCCAAAATTGAATAGCAAGCTTTAAGTCCTATGACAAGTATAGTAATATCTAGATTAAAAGAGTAAGGGAACTACCAGAGCTCCTAAATGACTTGATGAATAGAGTAGATACTTAGTCAAGGGTATTCTGGAAGCAATTATATAGTTGGAATAGTTTCTTTACTTAAATTTCTATTTAATACAATATGGATAATCAGACAAATGTATTAAGTAGCATCTTATAGCTATTTCAGGTCCATAGTACTATTTACTCTAGATTGGAATCTTTGAGACCTCTAAGACCTAAGAAGTTGAAGATTCTATATTTATACATCTAGCTCTATGATTCAGTCTATGCTGTACAAGTAAGATCAACTTGGTACTAGAATTTAATCCTTATCTAATTTATATTATAACTATGATACTTTTGAAACTATATCCATATATACAACTCTAACTAGGTATATAGGGAGTGTTTGTATAACTCATAAGTAGTACAATTTAGCCTTATTACAGGTTTCATTATCAAATAAATAGACTCTATTGCTTTTAGAAAGTACTTCTAGATATACATACTTAAATAATATAGTATATCCTAAAGTTTTTCTTTAATGTTTATTTTATATCTTGTAACTGTCTTTTGTTTCTATTTTCTAACTTTACATTTATCTTGTTTGTTACTATGTCTTTATTTACATAGTTAAATACATAGTATATA
>LN891197.1:0-12474 GCA_900010015.1 Tuber aestivum
TCGTAGGGTCGTTACAATTATGGACTTGAATTTGTAACCGACTATAAGTCGTATGTGAAACAGATCCAGGTTCATGTTAACAACTGCCTACGTTCGGTGTTCCGTACCCCCTTTAAGCTGGCTAACAATATTTTGTTGGCCGAGTTTGGTGTGCCGCCTGCTCATATACAGGGAGGGTACCACCAGCGGCGATGCTACAGTCGGTTCATCAACCTTCGACATTGTGCCAGCCACCCGTGGTTTGGGCACATCAGGCTGGCATGGAAGGAGGAAGGCATGGTAGCGCAGCGGCAGAGGTCGGACGTTAAGTTACGGGTGCGACCAACGGTTGTCATCGGCAAAGGCAAGGAGGTGATTACTGCCAGACATGATGGCAAGATCGCTGACCTGATGAGATCCCCGGGGGTGGTGGTATACACTGATGGGTCCAAGCACTCGGGCAAGGCCGGTGCTCCGTGGGCTGTGTATTATCGAGGAGGGGTACGTGTAATGGGACAGGCAGTGCCCCCATCGTAGAGCATTGTGGAATGTGAGCTGTTTGCGGTCGTGGGGGCCTTGAGATACCTGAAGGAGGTCCACCCCGGGGCTGACGCCCATATCTTTTTCGATTGTGTCCCTGCGCTGATGTTGATCGAGAACATGTTCCCCGAAGGCGATTCGGCTGAGGCCTGGGAAGTGCTTGCTCCGCTGTTGGAGGGATGCGGGAAGGTACACTGCGAATTGGTCTCGGGACACACTGGCATTGCTGCGAACAAGCTGGTTGACTTGAAAGCCAAGGAATGCGTGTCGCAAGTGCTGAGGCCCACTGACTGGGAAGGTGTTAGTTTTGGTATCGGACACGCGGCAATGGCATGCGAGCTGCGCCGACCCGAGTGGACGGAGTGGCACCGGGTACAGGGCCATAGCTACTATGAACGGGCACCAACCTCACCACGACATCTCAGGGGGCTTACCAGGCTAGATGCGTATGTCCTAATACGAATACGGAGTGGCACTGGACTGGTAGGACATGATGACTGCCCTAGCCGCGACGATCGGGATCACTGGATCACGACTCTGCGATACCTTCGGGACCAACCCTTGGCGGATACGTTGTTCAAAGACGGGAAGATTAAGGAGTGGCGAGAGTGGTGGAGGGGGCACCGGTGGTTAGGACTGGGAATCCCGAAGAGTGTCCTTGAGGTGGATGGCGAGCGGGTAGTTGCTGGGAACCCATTTGACGGGACACTCCTGGTGGAGCGGAACGGGCAGCTAATCGTCAAGGAGAACGGGTGGGAATGTGTTAGATGTTCCACGACTCACGAATATGGTTACTGCCGGTTGCCTACTGCGAGGATTGGGGGCAATAAGTGGTTTTTTATCCCCGAGGACGATACGGTTTGCCGTGGCTGCAACAACACTGTCACCAGTGCCTCAGGGCCCCGCTCGCGACGAGAGGCCTTCGTCAGGCATTTCGCCGACTCGCCGCTGTGTCTGGACCACTGTATGAGTTTGTACTGGGTTAAGGCTTTTGAGAGGTGGGGTGATATGGAGTTTGGCGAGCAAGTGTCGGGGGTATTGGCTTCGGCAAGGGGGTACGAGTTGGTTAAGGGTCTCCGCTGTTGTTTTTGTGATGGCATGTTTGTTGATATTTCGGGTCATTGGAGGAACACGATACGGTGTTGGGATAGATTGTATCTTTCCTTTGTTGAATATGTGGAGACTGAAATTGCTGATGGAGGAGTGAGTGTAGGATAGGGATTGTGAGACAGGAAGACGCGTGAATCCGGGAGATCGCTTGCGGTCTGAGCGCCCGTGAGCCTGTTGGTAGTGATTTTTGGATTATTGTTTGGGAGGAGGGGTGCGAGACGGTCTGCCGTGGTAGTGATTTTGTTATGATTTATGGGTTACGAGGGATGTTAGCTAGATCATAAGCCATGTTTGGCGCGACTAGGATAAATAAACTTAGATTGAATTCGGACACCCTTTCTTACGTTCCAGGGATATTCCTTTACCTCTTTGGGGCTTTTCGGCTCGGTTATTTATCTTGCACTTTGTTTGTTTATTTTGTTTCACCACACTTGAAGCAGATACTTTCCTCCTCCCCTCGCTTAGGGTTGAGTTGGTGTGCGCTACCTAGCCTCGAAGGCACTTTGGGCAAGATATCCGTGGTTCAAGCCCGCTAATCCCAGGTGCAGTCGGGCGGGCAGACATGTCGTCTCCCTCCCATTCTCCTCAGGCTTCGGCCTTGTCGTTTGAGGTTTCCTCGTCCATGCTTACAGATGCGGAACCTTCCTCCTTCTCCTTGGGTACGCCCTCGGTTATTGTCGACGTCCCGGTTCCAGCACATGAGGCTGTTAAACATCGCCGCGCCCGCGTCGAAATGAAGACACGGTCTTACTGTGCGCCTGGAGGGGACTACGGATTCCTTTCATTTGATCACAATTACGGTTGCGTCAACGCTATGAATGGGGCGTTTCATGATGGTGTGAGGGCTGTGGTTGCTAATGCCAAGCTTGTCACGATGAAAGAGGTGGAATGTTTGGTCAGTGGTTACCTGGTAGGTAAGGGTTGTTTGGCTGGATGTGGCCTGGACCTTGCCTCAACTACCGGTTTCTTTGATCGACACAACCCAGACAGGGGCTCGGAATTCGATCCGTCCCCAACCCCCCTGGCCCCCGGTGATTCACAGGCAGTGATCCCGGACTCGGCTACCCGGGCCCGTGCGGAGGGAAGTGCTCCGTCCACAATGGAGGCCTCCAGCTGGGCATCTACCCCCCCGAGGCAGATCATGTCTCAATCTGTTGTGGAAGCAATGGCGCCAGAAACGTTGGCCCCGTTAGCTGGCAGGAGCCACTCCACCCCTTCTTTGGAGGCATCGCTGTCGTCGGGCCACATGAAGGTATACAAGAAAGGGACGTTCGACCTCAATGCTCTGTCGGACCGTGATTATGAACCCACGCCGCCCCCATGTGCGGAACGAAAACGACATGGACGATCCCCCTCGCCTGACCCCACACTGATGTCTGTATCTAGTGGCAGCTCGGGTTCGGTTCTCACTCCTACTAAAGGAGTACCGACTAAAGAAGCGCGAAAAATGAAGGTAGTTCCCCGGGACCAACTAACCCTGGGGGAAATCAGACAACAGACGGCTCTGGGATTCAAACAAGTCCCACACCCGCCGTCTACTATTGAGTCATCGGACAAGGAAAGTTCCCCCCCTTTGGCCACTGCTGACGTGCTTCCCTCTGCGGAGGTGATGGCCAGAGACACCCCCATGGACATGGGAGGCAACAGGAATACCGAAGCCACTGGGATGGGAGACCGTAAATATGCTGACTCCAAAGCAATCCCGTCTTCCCCGGTTCGGTCCAGCTCGCCTATCGTGGAGCAACCCCCCACCCAGCCGGAATCTATGGATGCACGGGTGGCAAGGGCACAGGATGCGATGAGGCAGCTGGATGCTGCAGAAGAAGCTTTGAGGAGGGTGGATGAAGATTTGTATGCCCCTCCCTCGAGACGCTCTGACTCGGTGGTATCCCGGGACTTGATTCTTGGGGTACTTGATGAAATAGGAACCCCGGCAGCTATCCCATGCACTGGGGATGCCCCCAGCCCCTCGGAGGATAGCTCGGACTCGAGTGCTGAATCCGATTACCAGGTGGAGGAAGTACGGCGGTTGTTGTTTGAAGGGAATGAAGGATATGGCAGCTTCGAGGAGGTTGCCGAGGACATGAAGAAGGTGTTCCAGATGTTGGATACATCTCAGATATTGTATAGATCTCTGAGGAGCAGGGTTTTTGAATTGGAGGAGGAAAACAGGAAGCTTGAGGCTGCAGTCAAGAAGAGGACTGGGCTCTCTCGTGACACCCCCGTCCCCCCCCCTCCCCCTGTGGGGAGCGCTCCATCTGTGAGTGGGGAGTCAGCTGCGGCTGCTCCTGCTGCTAAGAAAGTATCTTGGGCCACGGTGGCCAATAGGCACATGGCACCTGATGCCACCAAAGCCACACCCTCCTCGGCCCCTTCCAAGGCTAACGATAAGGAGAAGAGGTGTTACCGCTGCAAGGTGGTCGGGCACATTGAAAAAGAATGTACGAAGCCCAAGAAAGAGAAGAGGAAGCCGGTGGAGGTGGCCCTCCCACTGCCAACAGGGAGCAGCTCGTCGAGCTCCTCTAGTTCGGACAGTGATGGTGGAGTATCTGTTACCCCCACCCCCGAGGCTGACAAGATGGCCAAGACCAAGCCTAAATTGGTTCAGATGAAGAAGGCCCCGGTGGCAGAAACGCCCTCAACTGATGAGGAACCCTCCCTCCCGGAAGGACCTGCAGCGGCGGTACCAGGTGCCTGGAAGACTGTGGTAGGTAGGAAAAGTTACCTGGCTAACACTAGGTTCGACAGGGGTGACAGCAAGATGCCTGCACCCCCGTCCTCCTCACCCACCCCCAAGGCCAAGAGCCGTGGACTCACCATCAGGTTCCTGAACAGGAAATCGGTTGAGCTGCCTGACGGCATTACGACTGAGACCATCAGGTCTCGCATCAACATCCTCCTGTCCAACAATGGCAGAGTGGCGGGATCAGTCCCGTACATCAAGGAAGCCGTGTTCCGGACCCCGATTGGTTGTATCTTCATGACGCTTGCGCAGCATGAGGTCAGCCAAATCAGCGGACAATTGGAACGGATTAGGATGATCCTCCTCAAAGAGCTGGCCATTCCGGATTTCCAGTTCCAACGCGACATGGACCAGATCACCATTCGCGTGGGTCAGGTTCCCCTTGCTGACACGGGATATGGATCAATCTGGAAGGTGGAATCCTGGACTGGGGATAAGGCTTATGATGGCCTCCGCCTCGACATGGAACGATCCGATCCAGGTGTTAACACTGCAGGACGACCAGCCATGTTGGGATCTGCCAAGGCCATGAGACAAATGAATGCCTCTACATGTGGTATTAGGTTTGTGGTGGAAAAGAATGACGCGATCTGGGCGGCTCTGGCCAAGGGCACAGTTTGCTTGAGGGGCCGCCCCTGGCCAGTGAGAATCTTTATGGAACATCGCCCTTTAGTGGTGTGCCAGAAGCGTCTCCAGGTTGGGCACATGCAGGTCACCTGCGCCTTCCCCTCCCGTTGTCGCTTTTGTTTGGGGTCGCACTGGTCTAAGGACCATGAGTGTGGCATGATTAACTGCCCTGGGGTTAAAGGGAATGCCTGTTCCCACACCCGCAGGCTGGGTTTGTTGTGTGACAGGTCGGACCACTTTACCGGTCACCTGTCTTGTGCAGCTACAGAGACCCGAGGCACCCCGCCCATCCTCCCGCTATCGGCCCCGTCACCTGAGACGGTTGACGACACTAGTCGCAAAGGCTTCCCCGATCGGACAATGAGGAGGAATCGAAGGGAGACTGCAGGGGAATCGAGGGACGAGGAATACTGTAAGGAGATGGAGGCATCTGAGAGACAGGCGGCTATCGTGCCGTCTGGGAAGTTTGCCGGGAAGTGCAGGAAGTGTGGCAAGGTTGGACACATGGGTTTTGAGTGCAAGAAGGCGCTGAAATGTAGCAACTGCTACGAGATGGGACATGTGTTCCACAACTGTGAAAATGATAGGGTGGCTAGGAAGTGCTATAACTGCCGCCAGGAAGGACATTTGAGGAGGGACTGCAAGGAGGAAAGACGTGCCAAGAAGGCCTCGTCATCCAAGGGCAAGGAAGTTGACCCCTCCCCCTCCCCTCCCCCTCCCCCTCTGGTGTGCCCCCCGCCACCTACTAAGAAGAATGGGCTGCCGCGGATTGGGAGGCTAGACCAGAACAAGTGTGTGAGTGGCATGCTTGATAACCCCATAGTCGTTGGGTATACGACTACTCATGGTGAGGGCTCGGTGAGCTCACGTGGTTCCGCAGAGGCTCTGGCCTCATTCCACTATTAATGCATTTTACAACCCTTGCGTTGAATGTTGGGAAGGGGGTGAGAAATCGAGAGGCGGCGTTTGAGTTATTTCCTTATGTTGATTTGTTTTTTGTTTTGGAACCACCGGTTGATGCGGATGGTTTACATGTGCCACATGAAGCTAACGGGTGGGATTTGCTTTCATTTGTTAAAGGTTCAGGCGTTGAGGTTTTTGTGCCCTCGGCTTTGTGCGGGCTTTTTGATGTTGTGGGGCATGAGAAATGTTTTTCTTTGGTGCGATGTTATGATGGCGGGGTAGAGAGGAAGCTTGCTGGTGTTTACCTCCCGCCGAAGGATGGCAAAGAGGCATTTTGCGGGGAGTTGAGGAAGTTGGTCGGGTGCGACGTATTGTTGGGCGACTGGAATGCCCGAGACCCATACTGGGACCCTGCTGGCCGGAACCGCAGGGGTGGATGGTTGAGGGGATGGATGCGAGACAACGGGTACAACATGACGTTCCCTGCCGAACCTACCTTTCGCGACATCTCAAGGATCGACTTGTGCCTACATTATGCAAACTCGATTCGACACTGGTACAGCGACATTGTCGGGTGTGAACACACTGGTCAGCTGAGCAAGTTGGATGTAACGGCACCCAGTGATATGACTAGGACACGCCCGGCATGGAGAAAGGTCTGTTGGGAGAGGGTTGCCACGGAACTGCAGTCTCTGGAAGGTATACCAGATGACAAACTCTGGGCTGGGGCTCGGGGGATTGTCGATGCACTACCTAGGCCTCCGCCCAGTAGGATTCCATGCCGATGGTGGACACCTGAAGTGGAACGCATGCGATAGGATGTCCGGAGGCTGAGACGGTTTGGACGGCACGACCCTGATTACAAGGCCGACTATCGGTTGGCAAGGTGTGTATACCGGGCTTCAGTAGCCCGGCCACGGTTCGAGTACATATGTGAACAACTGAGCCAGGCCGAGGACCCCGCTGTATTTAAGATGGTGCAACGTTTGGATGCCCGGCGGATGCTGCCGGCTATGGAGCTGTCTGATGGCACGGTTGCGGCAACCCACGGAGACATCTCGGATGCCATTGCGGCACAATTGGAACCAGGGGATCGACCAGAATGGGCACCCGGTGAGGTGGCTCTCGAATCTGCCCATGAAATGGAGTTGGCATTACAGAGATCGCCCACCAATACAGGTCCGGGACTGGATGACATGGGATACCCGTTTTTGAGGTTTTGGAAGAGAGGATGTCCTGAGGGCATGAGACGGATGCTGGACCATGGGCTGAGATACGATGTCCCGGACTGGCATGAGGCCGAAGTAGTGCTCATACCCAAGGTTGGCAAACCGCGGTACGATGTGGTTAAGGCATGGAGGATGATCCACCTGTTACCGGTTATGGCCAAGGTGGCAGAACGGATAATTCTCATTAGGTTGGCACAGTGTCTGGAGTTGGGTGAAACACAATTCGGTTCGCGATGGAAACGCGGCGTCCACGACGCCATGGCAGTCGTTTTTAAGTTTCTGAAGCACAATGAGGGCTACCACAGGATGATGCTGTCGGTTCATATGGAAGGAGGGTTTGACAACATTAATATTGACCTTCTTTCCGATTTTTTGATGGCAAGAGGATGCACTGTGGCACTGTGTCGTTGGATCCGGCGGTGGTGTGCTAATAGGACAGTCCGGTTCCGGTTTAACGGGCGGGTTTCAAAGAGGTACCACATGAGCAAAGGTATCCCACAAGGGTCTCCCCTGTCCCCATTCCTGTTCGGTGCATATGTGGCCGATATTTTCTCACCTAGGTTGCGATACTCACCGGGTGTGCGGCATGTGGTGGTGTCTTATGTGGATGATGGGGTGGTACTGGTAGCTGCTGGGAGTCAGAGGGCGGCTCAAGGGCATGCGGAAGAGCCGTTCTCGGACCTCGATAGGGTAGCAAGGGCTCGGGGTATGGGATTCAGTGCCCTTAAGACCCAGTGGATTGGGTTTGGGGATAGGGCTTGGGATGGGATGGAGCTGATGGGGGAACTGGTCGAACCGTCTGAGGATCTGAGGGTACTTGGGTATAGGTTTAATCTTTTCCTTAATTTTTCAGCTCATATGAGGTATTGGTTGGATAGGGGCTTGGATGTGAGGAGGAGAATTACGGCGTTGGGGCGGAGATATGGCGGTGTGGGTGGAATTGGGGCGTGGGAAACTTACCGTTTGGTGCAAGCAGCCTACCTCCCGACCGTCTACTACGGGCTTGAGTTTGTAACCGACTATAAGTCGTATGTGAAACAGATTCAGGTTCATGTCAACAACTGCCTGCGTTCCGTGTTCCGTACCCCCTTTAAGCTGGTTAACAACATTTTGCTCGCCGAGTTTGGTGTACCGCCTGCTCATATACAGGGACGGTACCTCCAGCGACGATGCTACAGCCAATTCATCAACCTTCGACATTGTACCAACCACCCTTGGTTCCGACACATCAGGCTGACATGCAAGGCGGAGGGCATGGTAGCGCAGCGGCAGACTTCGGACATCGAGTTGCAGGAGCGACCAACGGTTGTCATCGGTAAAGGCAAGGAGGTGATCACTGCCAGACATAACGGCAAGATCGCTGGCTTGATGAGATCCCCGGGGGTGGTGGTATACACTGATGGGTCCAAGCACTCGGGCAAGGCCGGTGCTGCGTGGGCTGTGTATTATCAAGGTGGCGTGCGTGTAATGGGACAGGCAGTACCCCCATCGTGGAGCATTTGTGGAGTGTGAACTGTTTGCGGTCGTGGGGGCCTTGAGATACCTGAAGTAGGTTTATCCCGGGGCTGACGCCCATATCTTTTTGGATTGTGTCCCTGCGCTGATGTTGATCGAGAATAAGTTCCCCGAAAGCGATTCGGCTGAGGCCTGGGAAGTACTTGCCCCGCTGTTGCAGGGGTGCGGGAAGGTACACTGCGAATGGGTCCCGGGACACACTGGCATTGCCAGGAATGAGCTGGTCGACTTGAAAGCCAAAGAATGCGTGTCGCATGTGCTGACACCCACTGACTGGGAAGGTGTTAGTTTTGGTATCGGACAGGCGGCAATGGCACGCGAGCTACGCCGAGACGAGTGGGCAGAGCGGCACCGGGTACAGGGCCATAGCTACTATGAACGGGCACCCGCTTCACCACGACACCTCAGAGGGCTTACCAGACTAGATGTGTATCTCCTGATACGAATACGGAGTGGCACTGGACTGGTAGGGCATGATGACTGCCCTAGCCATGATGATCGGGATCACTGGGTCACGACTATGCGATACCTTCGGGACCGACCCTCGGCAGATACGTTATTCAAAGACGGGAAGGTCAAGGAATGGCGAGAGTGGTGGAGGGAGCACAGGTGGTTAGGACTGGGAATCCGGAAAAGTGTCCTTGAGGTGGATGGCGAGCGGGTAGTTGCAGGAAACCCTTTTGATGGGACACTCCTGGTGGAATGGAACGGGCAGCTAATCGTCAGGGAAAACGGATGGGAATGTGTTAGATGTTCCACGACTCACGAATATGGTTACTGCCGGTTGCCTACTGCGAGGATTGGGGGCAATAAGTGGTTTTTTATCCCCGAGGACGATACGGTTTGCCGTGGCTGCAACAACACTGTCACCGGTGCCTCAGGGCCCCGCTCGCGACGAGAGGCCTTCGTCCGGCACTTCGCCGACTCCCCGCTGTGTCTGGACCGCTGTATGAGTTTGTACTGGGTTAGGACTTTCGAGAGGTGGGGTGATATGGAGTTTGGCGAGCAAGTGTCGCGTGTATTGGCTTGGGCAAGGGGGTACGAGTTGGTTAAGGGTCCCCGCTGTTGTTTTTGTGATGGTACGTTTGTTGATATTTCGGGTCATTGGAGGAACACGACACGGTGTTGGGATAGATTGTATCTTTCCTTTGTTGAATATGTGGAAACTGAAATTCCTGATGGTGTTGTGAGCGTTGGATAGGGATTGCGAGACAGGAAGACGCGTGAATCCGGGAGATCGCTTGCGGTCTGAGCGCCCGTGAGCCTGTTGGTAGTGATTTTTGGATTTGTGTTTGGGAGGAGGGTTGTGAGACGGTCTGCCGTGGTAGTGATTTTGTTATGATTTATGGGTTACGAGGGATGTTAGCTAGATCATAAGCCATGTTTGGCGCGACTAGGATAAATAAACTTAGATTGAATTCGGACACCCTTTCTTACATGCCAGGGATATTCCTTTACCTCTTTGAAGCTTTTCAGCTTGGTTATTTATTTTGCACTTTGTTTATTTATTTTGTTTCACCACCTTTGAAGCAGATACTTCCCTCCCCCCCTTGCTTAGGGTCGAGTTGGTGTGCGCTACCTAGCCTCGAAGGCACTTTGGGCGAGATATCCGTGGTTTTAGCCTGGTAATCCCCGGTGCAGTCGGGCGGGCAGACATGTCGTCTCCCTCCCATTCTCCTCAGGCTTCGGCCTTGTCGTTTGAGCTTTCCTCGTCCATGCTTACGGATGCAGAACCTTCCTCCTTCTCCTTGGATACGCCCGCGGTTATTCTCGATGTCGCGGTCCCACCACACGATAAGGTGAAACACCACCGTGCCCTTGTTCCTTTTGAGATCTGGTCTTACCGGGCTCCGGGAGGTGACTACAAGTTCCTCTCGTTCGATCACGACTACGGTTGCGTCAACGCTGTCAACGAGGCATTTGATGATGAAGTGAGGGCTATGGTTATTGCTGCCAAGCCTGTCACGATGAAAGATGTGGAATGGTTGGTGAAGGGTTGGTTGATTGGTAGGGGTTGTGTGGCTGGATGTGGCCTGGACCTCGCTTCGACTGCTGGATTCTTCGACCGGTACAATCCAGATGGGGGATCGGAATTCGCGCCATCCCACCACTCCTCGGCTCCTGGTGACTCACAGGCGGTGATCCCAGAGTCCATCGCACCCGCTCCGGAAGATGATCCCTCTGCTACTATGGAGGCTTCTAGTTGGGCATCTACCCCCCCGAGGCAAATCCTGTCTCGATCCGCAGTAGAAAAAATGGCGCCAGAAACGTTGGCACCTCTGACTCACAGGAGTCACTCCACCCCCGCCCTGTTAGACGCAATGTCGCTGTCTTCTGGGCATGAGAAGATTTACACGAGAGGGAAGTTTGGGCTTAATGCCAGTTCAGACTCCGACTACAGACCCACGCCGCCCCCATTTGCGGAACGAAAACAATGTGGACCATCCCCCTCCCCCGATCCCACACTGGTATCTGTATCCAGTGGCAGCTCGGGTTCGGTCCTCACTCCTACCAAGGGAGTGCCGACCAAGGAAGGAAGGAAGATGATGGTGGTCCCCAGGGAACAACTAACCTTGGGTGACATTAGACACCAGACGGCTCCGGGATTCAAGCAGGTCCCATACCCGCCGTCTACGATCGAGTCATCGGATAAGGAAAGTTCCCCCCCTTTGGCTACTGCTGACGTGCTTCCCTCTGCGGAGGTGATTGCTAGGGACACCCCCATGGACATGGATGGTAATAGGAACACTGAGGCTACAGGTTTGGGAGACAGTAAGTGGGTTGATCTTGAAGCAGTCCCCTCCTCCCCGGTCCGATCCAGTTCACCCATAGTAGCGCAACCCCCCACCCAACCCGAGTTGGCAGATGCACGCGTCACGAGGGCACAGGATGCGATGAGGCAGCTGGATAGAATTGATGAAGACTTGAGAAGGCTGGATGAGGAATTGTATGCCCCTCCTTCGAAACGCTCTGAGTCGGTTGTATCTTGGGACTTCATCCTTGGGGTACTTGATGAAATTGGAACACCGGCAGCCATACCTTGCACCGGTGATGCCCCCAGCCCTTCGGAGGACAGCTCAGACTCGAGCTCTGAGTCTGATTATCAGGGTGAGGAGGTGCGCAGGATTTTGTTTGGTGGAAAGGAAGGTTATGATAACCTTGAAGATGTGACGAGGGATATGAAGGTGATATTCCAGATGCTGGATGAGTCACGGTTATTGTACAGGGGCCTGAGGTCGAGGGTCTTTGAATTGGAGGAGGAAAATAGGAGGCTGGAAGAGGCTGTTCAAGGGAGGACTGGGCTGACCAAGAGTTCCCCTACCCCACTCCCGCCTCCGCCTGTGAAAAGCACTCCATCTGTGAGTGAGGAGTCAGCTGCGTCTGCTCCTGCTACTAAGAAGGTATCCTGGGCCACAGTGGCCAATAGACATATGGATACTGTGGCTCCCAAGGCTATGGCCACGTCGTCGGTCTCCCCTAGGAATGACAACAAGGGGAGGAGGTGTCACGATTGTGGTATTGTGGAACATGTTGCGAGGGAGTGCAGGAAGCCCAAGAAGGCGAAGGGAAAGCCAATAGAGGTAGCCCTCCCACTACTGGCAAGAGGGAGCTCGTCTAGCTCTTCCAGTTCGGACAGTGATGGTGGAGAGTCTGTTACTCCCACCCCCCCAACTAACAGAAAGGTCAAACCTAAGTTGGTTCAGCTCAAGAAGCCTGATGTGACCAAGACGCCTCCGACGGATGAGGAGCCCACCCTCCCGGAAGGACCTGCAGCCACGGTTCATGGGGCTTGGAAGACTGTGGTAGGTAAGAAAAGTTACCTGGTTA
>LN891197.1:12494-26172 GCA_900010015.1 Tuber aestivum
CTCCTGTCCAATAAGGGCAGAGTTGCGGGGACAGTCCCGTACATTAAGGAAGTAGTATTCCGGACACCGATTGGATGTATCTTCATGACGCTTGCGCAGCATGAGATCGGCCAGATTAGCGGTCAGTTGGAGCGGATCAGGATGATCCTCCTCAAGGAACTGGCCATGCCGGACTTCGAATTCCAACGCGACATGGACAAGATCACCATTCGGGTTGGACAGGTCCCATTGGCGGACACTGGTCACGGATCTGTTTGGAAAGTGGAATCCTGGACTGGAGACAAGGCATATGACGGCCTCCATCTCGACATCGGGAACTCCAACCCAGGAGTAAACACTGCCGGACGACCCGCCATGTTGGGATCAGCAAAGGCCATGAGGCAGATGAACGCCTCTACATGTGGCATTAGGTTTGTGGTGGAAAAGAACGATGCCATTATGGCAGCCCTGGCTAAGGGCACTATTTGTCTGAGGGGCCGTTCTAGGCCAGTGAGGGTTTTTATGAAACATCGCCCCCCGGTGGTGTGCCAGAGGTGTCTCCAGGTCGGACACATGCAGGTTACCTACGCCTTCCCCTCCCGTTGCCGATTTTGTTTGGGGTCACACCTGTCTAAGGACCATGAGTGTGGCATGATTAACTGCCCAGGGGTTAGAGGGAACGCTTGTTCACATACATGGAGGCTTTGCTTGCTGTGTGATAGGTCGGATCACTTTACCGGACACCTATCCTGTACCGCCACCGAGACTCGCGGTACCCCTTCGACACTGCTGCCATCTGCTCCCTCACCGGAAACAGTCGATGACACTGCTCGCAAAGGCTTCTTGGACCGGACCATGAGAAGGAACAGGAGAGAGGATGATGGTAAGTCAAGGGATGCTGACTTCTGCAAGGAGTTGGAGGCATCCGAGAGACAAGCTACTATTATACCATCTGGGAAGTTTACCGGGAGGTGCAGGAACTGCAGCAAGGTTCGGCACATGGCATACGAGTGTAAACAGGCACTCCGGTGCAACAACTGCCATGAGGTTGGGCATACATTCAAGAGTTGTGGGGAGGAGAAGGTGGTCCGGTGCTTCAACTGCCATGAGGCAGGACATGTGACCAAGGACTGCAAGGAGGAGAAGGTTAAGAGGAACAGGAACAGGAAGAGTCGGGGCAAGAAGGCCTCTTCATCCAAGGGCAAGGAAATTGACCCATCCCCATCCCCTCCCCCACCCCCTCCAGTGTCTCCCCCACCTCCTACCAAGAGGAATGGTCTGCCCAGAATAGGTCGTCTTGATAAGACCAGATATGTCTGTGGCATGATTGAACAACCCGTTGTCATGGGGTACACGACTATTCACGGTGAGGGCTCTGTGAGCGCGCGTGGTTCCGCAGAATCCCCACTTTAATGCGTTTTACGACCCTTGCATTAAATGTTGGGCAGGGGGTGAGGAATCGAGAGGCGGCATTTGATTTGTTTTCTTATGTTGATTTGTTTTTTGTTTTGGAACCACCGGTTGATGCTGATGGTTTGCATGTGCCACATGAAGCTAATGGGTGGGATTTATTTTCATTTGTTAAGGGTTCAGGCGTTGAGGTTTTTGTGCGCTCGGCTTTGTGCGGGCTTTTTGATGTGGTACGGTATGAGAGATGTTTTTCCTTGGTACGTTGCTATGATAACGGGGTGGAAAGGCGGTTGGCTGGCGTGAACCTTCCACCCAAGGATGGGAAGGAGGTGTTTTGTGAGGAGCTGGGAAAACTGGCGGGGAGTGATGTGATGTTGGGTGATTGGAATGCCCGGGATGCATATTGGGACCCTTCCGGCAGTACCTACAGGGGCAAGTGGCTGAGGCAATGGATGATCGACAACGGGTACAACATGACTTTCCCTCGGGAACCTACTTTTCGCGATATCTCGAGGATCGACCTGTGCCTTCACTATGCCAACTCGATTTGCCATCGGTATAGTGATGCTGTGGCATGCGAACACACGGCACAGCTGATCAAATTAGACGTGACGGCACCTGCCGACATGACCCGGGTCAAACCTGCATGGAAGAAGGTGTGCTGGGAGAAAGTTGGATCCAAATTGGATTTGATGCAGGAGGTGCCAGATGCTGGTCTCTGGGGTAAAGCACAGGGGATAGTCGATGATTTACCTAGGCCACAGATAGGCAGGATACCATGCAAGTGGTGGACGCCGGAACTGGATCGGATGCGGAGAGATGTCCGAAAGTTGCGCAAATTTGGCAGGGGTGAACCCTCATGTAAGGCTGATTACCGGCTTGCTAGGTGTGTTTACAGGGCATCGGTTGTACGGGCAAGATTTGAGTACATTCGAGAACAGCTGGGCCAGGCTGAGGACCCTGGGGTGTTCAAGATGGTCCAGTGGCTGGATGCAAGAAGGACACTGCCCATCATGGAAATTGCTGACAATAGGTAGGCCGCCACACACGAGGACATGGCAGATGCCATCGCAGCCCAGCTGGAACGTGGTGTGGCCCGTGCCTGGGACCCCCCGGTGGTCGTTGTTGGTAACACCGACGAGATGGAATTGGCACTGGCTCGGTCCCCCACCAATACAGGACCAGGCCTGGATGACATGGGATATCCGTTTTTGAGGTTTTGGATAAAGAGGCGGCCAGAAGGATTACGACGCCTGCTTAATCATGGGTTGAAATACGACATCCCAGCCTGGCACAAGGTGGAGGTCGTATTGATCCCTAAGGTAGGCAAGCCACGGTATGATGTGGTTAAGGCCTGGAGGATAATACACCTGCTGCCAGTGGTGGCCAAGGTGGCCGAACGGGTGATACTCATCAGACTTGCATAGTGCTTGGAGTTGGGGGAAACCCAGTTCGGGTCACGACGGAAGAGGGGGGTTCATGATGCTATGGCTGTCGTCTTTGAGTTCCTGAAACATAACGATGGATACCATAGGATGATGTTGTCGGTCGATGTCGAGGGGGGATTTGATAACATCAACGTTGACCTCCTTTCTGATTTTTTGATGGCGAGGGGATGCACCTTGATGCTTTGCAGTTGGATACGGCGGTGGTGCGCTAATAGAATAGTCCGGTTTCGATTCAACGGACGCATCTCTAAGCGATACTACACCAACAAGGGCATCCCACAGGGATCCCCCCTGTCTCCGTTCCTGTTTGGTGCATACGTGGCCGACATTTTTACTCCTAGGATGCGGTATTCGCCAGGGGTGCGGCATGTAGTGGTATCTTATGTGGATGACGGGGTGATTCTTATGGCTGCACAGAGTCAACATGCGGCACAGGGACATGCTGCTAAATTATTTTCGGACCTTGACCGGGTGGCTAGGGCCAGGGGTATGGGGTTCAGTGCCCTGAAAACCCAATGGATTGGGTTTGGAGATAGGGGTTGGGACGGGTTGGAATTGAAAGGGGAACTGGTTGAGTCATCTGAGGATCTGAGGGTACTCGGATATAGGTTTAATGTTTTCCTTAACTTTTCTGCCCATATTAAGTATTGGTTGGAGAGGGGTTTGGAGGTGAGAAGGAGGATTGGGGCATTGGGGCAACGATATGGTAGTTTGGGTGGTATCGGAGCGTGGGAAACTTACCGATTGGTGCAAGCAGCCTACCTCCCGACTGTTTACTACGGACTTGAATTTGTGACCGACTATAAGTCGTATGTGAAACAGATTCAGGTCCATGTCAACCAGTGCCTCCGCTCTGTGTTCCGTACCCCCTTTAAGTTGGCTAACAACATCCTGCTGGCTGAGTTTGGAGTACCGCCAGTCCACATTCAGGGACGGTACCTGCAGTGCCGTTGTTATAGCCGGTTCATCAATCTGCGATACTGCGACAACCATCCATGGTTTGGTCACGTCCGGCTAGGCTGAAAGGAGGGAGGCATGGTGGCACAATGACAAACGTCTGAAAGAGAACTTCGGGCTCGCCCAACGGTTGCGATTGGTAAGGGCAAAGAGGTGGTTACAGCCAGGCACAATGCGCGAGTCCCGAGACTGCTCAATTCTCCCGGCTTGGTGATATACATGGACGGTTCCAAGCACTCCGGAAAGGCGGGGGCGGCATGGGCTGTGTATTACCGAGTGGGAGTCCGGGTGATGGGACAAGCTGTGCCTCCCTCTTGGAGCATTGTGGAATGTGAGCTGTTTGCAGTAGTGGGGGCACTGAGATATCTGAAGGAAGTCCACCCCCTACATGACACTCAAACATTTCTGGACTGTGTTCCCGCGTTGATGCTGATTGAGGGGATGTTCCCTGAAGGTGACTCAGCCGAGATGTGGGAGGTATTCACCCCGCTGTGGAACGAATGTGGGAAGATCTCCTTTGAATGGGTTCCTGGGCACACCGGGGTGGTTGGCAATGAGGTCGTCGATATGCGAGCCAAGGAGTGCGTACACCACGAACTACAACCCGGCGATTGGAATGGTGTGAGCTTTGGAATTGGGCATGCAGCACTGGCAAGAGAGCTGCGTCGTGACGAGTGGACCAGTTGGCACATTTCTCAGGGCCATGAGTATTACGAGCGGGGCCCTGTAGCACCCCGACACCTTCGGGGTCTTACAAGGTTGGACGCCTATGTGCTGATAAGAATTCGCAGTGGGACAGGCCTGGTTGGCCATGATGATTGCGCCGGGAAAGATGACCGAGACCACTGGACCACGACTGCGAGCTACCTCCGCGACCGACCCGATGCTAATACCCTGTTTAAGGATAGCAAGGTTGGGGCTTGGCGGGCATGGTGGAGGGAGCATCGATGGTTGGGACTCGGTATCCCAAGGAATGTGGCGGCGGTTGATGGGGAGATGGTGGTGGCTGGAAACCCCTTTGATGGAACTTTGTTGGTCGAACGGGATGGACAGCTGGTTGTTAAGAAGGGTGGATGGATGTGTGGGAGGTGTGAGACTGCTCACGAGCATGGATACTGTCGGCTGCCGAGCATTAAGGGCGCAGTCAGTAAGTGGTTCTTCCTACCTCCAGAAACGACTTCCTGCCCTGGTTGCAGTGCTACTATAGCAAAGCGTGGAATGCGGCTGGATGGGCAGTCACTGATCAAGGCCTTCCGAGCGTACTTTATTGACGCTCCTACCTGTTTGGACCAATGTATGGACCTGTACTGGACGCAGATGTATGGGCGTTTTGGAGATATGGAGTTGGCGGAATGGGTGTCGCTTGTGTTGGCTTGGGCGAGGAGCTATGAGTTGGTTAAGGGACCCCACTGTTGTTTTTGTGATGGCATCTTTGTTGATGTTTCGGGTCATTGGAGGAACACTATGCGGTGCTGGGACAGATTGTATATTTTATTTGTTGAATATGTGGAAGATGAAATTGCTGATGGTGATGTGCGAGATGGATAGGGTATGCGGGACAGGAAGACGCGTTAATCCGGGGTGTCGCTTACGGCATGAGCGCCTGTCAGCCTGTTGGTAGTGATTTTTTGGATTTATGTTTGGGAGGAGGGTTGCGAGACGGTCTGCCGTGGTAGTGCTTTTGTTATGATTTATGGGTTACGAGGGATGTTAGCTAGATCATAAGCCAGGTTTTGGCGCGACTAGGATAAATAAACTTAGATTGAATTTGGACACCTGTACCTAGGAATTACACTCTCTACTATCGGGCGTCCTCTTGAACCCCTGAACCCTGACCCTGAACTCCTGAACCCCAAACCTCGTACAACTCGCTTCGGTTGTACCCCCGCACCTAGACCGTGTCTCCAGATTCCTGCCTGTCCTGATCTTGGTGTGCCTTGGGCTACCCGACCCTCAGACCCTGTCCATTACAGTTTACTAGTGAACAACACTGCCTCGGTTACAGCATTGGTCTCCTTTGCGGACATGCTTACATCCAGATCCAATAACATGTCTTAGCTGACCGCATAAACTTTGAAAACAGTGGTGCATTTATTGCAGAACAGGAACAAGTCTTCGGTGATCCTAACAGGGTCCCAACAGCCCAACGTGCTCTCAGGAGCCTCCAGCAAAAGAACTGGCCCTTCGTAGAATACCTTGCTGACTTCTAACATCTCGCTGTCGACACCCACTGGAATGATGCCGTCAAACGCACCTCCCTCTAACAAGGCCTTAGCACGGAGTTGAAAGATGCCCTGGTTCACGACTTCCCGATTCCAGAATCCTTGAATGACGACCTCTCCCTCCTCAAGCAACTTGACAATAATGTCTGTGCTGGCACTGGGGACGAGAAAGGCTCCTTGTCAACCGCTTGGAGAACCTCCACTCCTGCCACGCCTCGTCCTCCTGCCTCCATTCCAGCTCCAGCTTCTACCTCTACTAGTACCGCCCCTGGTCCCATGGAGCTCTCTGCAGGTCATCGCAAGCTCACCCCCACCGAATGGCAAGATCGTATCAATCGCGGTCTCTGCCTTTACTGTGAAGGACATGGGCATATGGCTCATGCATGTCCTAATAAGGGGCCCTGCCCCATGTCTGGTGCTAGCAACCATCCTGCTACTGCTCGTGACGAGCCCCTCCCAGCCCAAGATGAGTTGGAAAACTAGTGGTCCCATGTGCAGCCTCCGGTACTGACAGGGGACATCTTAAGTCTTCTCCTTGTTTAGTTATTTCTAGTTTATCTCTGGAAGAAATGGAAAATGAAATTGAGGATAACTACTTGGTAGTCGCCTGTGATATTGTAGACAAGCAACACGTAATCCGAGCCCATGCCCATATCAATTCCGGAGCAACTGGATATGGTTTCATGGATAAAAACTTCGTTAGCTGTCGCCACTTCCCCTTATCTCAACTCAAAGAACCCGTATACCTTTCTGTCATTGATGGAAGACCCATCAGCTCTGGGGCGATCACCCATATCACCCAGGTTAACCTGAAAATAAATGACCACCTGGAATCCATCCCTGCCTTTATCACCAAACTCGGCGGTTACCCCCTCACTCTTGGTATCCCCTGGTTAAACCAACACGATGTCAGCATTAGCTTCGCCTCCAATACTGTCACCTTCAAGTCTGACTACTGCCTCAAGCGCTGCACCCCAGATGTGACCGGCATACAAGGAATCGAGTATGAGATCCTCCACTTCCTTAAGGCCTACGTCCTCCAACGTGCCCTGGACAACACAATACTGGAACAGCAAGAAGTCAATGAGATCATCCCCTCTGAGTATCACAACTTCCTTCTAGTGTTCTTGGAAAAAGAACAAACCCAACTGCCCCCGAGTCGCCTAGGAGTGGACTATGAAATACCTCTGGAGCCTGGCTTCACCCCCCCCTTCAGCCCCCTTTACAACCTGTCACCGCCAGAGTTTGCCGCTCTAAAAGGATCGATCGACGAAAACCTGGACAAAGGCTTCATCAGTGCTTCTACCTCTTCAGCAGCCTCCCCAGTGCTCTTCATCAAGACAAGGGATGGCACCCTGCGACTCTGCATCGACTATCGCGGCCTGAATGAAGAAACCATCAAGGATTGTGGCCCCCTCCGCTTGCTAACAGAAATCTTCATAAATATTGCAGACGCCACAATCTGTTCCAAGATTGACACTAGAGCAGCCTACAACCAAGTCCTAATAAAAAAGAAGGACCAATGGAAGACCGCCTGCCGCACCTGCTATGGACATTTTAACTCTAATGTCATGCTATTTGGTCTTACCAATGCTCCCGCCACCTTGAATTCAGCATGACTAGAGAAGAATACATCGAACATGTACACTGGGTACTGAAAGTATTACAGGAGGGCAACCTTGAACCCAAGCCACAGAAATGTGAATTCCATGATACCCATGTAGAATACCTGGGCTTTATCATCAGCCCTGAAGCCATCATGATGGACAATACCAAGGTCGAGACGGTTACCACCTGGCCCATACCTGACCGAGTACACGAAGTCAGTGCCTTCCTAGACTTCGGCAATTTCTACCGACGGTTCATCCGTGCCTTCTCATACCTGGCACGTCCCCAGACTGTCCTCACCAAAAAGAACCAACCATTTGTGTGGACCCCCAAATGTCAAAAGGCTTCGGAACGGTTAAAAGAAGCCTTTACTACAGCCCCTGTCCTAGCCCACTTTGACTTCTATAAGAAAGTGATTATTGAAACTGACAACTCCGATTTCTTCTCTAGTGGTATCATGTCACAAAAGGACGACCTCGGGCGTCTCTACCCGGTCGCGTTCTACTCTCGCAACCATAGTCCTGCCGAATGCAACTATGATATCTATAACAAGAAACTCATAGACATAGTTAGGGCCATTGAAGAATGGCGATGTTACCTCCTTGGAAGACAAGTAACAATCCTGACAGACCACCTCACCTTAAGCACTTCACTAGCAAGAGGCTATTGAATAACCGGCAGGCCCATTGGTCCGAGTTCCTGTCCCAGTTCAACTACCGGATCGAGTACCAGCCTGGAAGGCTAAATGGCAAGACTGACACTCTAACTCGGATGAAGAACGAGACACCAGAGGAGGTGGAGGAACTGAAGAGTCACCGAACCCAGGTCGTATTAAAGTCTCAGCCTCTGAGTTTGTTGGCGAATATTACGCTCCCTACTGGAGCATCCCCTATTGAAGAACTTTGAAAGGAGGCCTATGAAACTGACACAATTTCAACTGCGGTCCTCCGCGTCCTTGACAAGGGCAACCGACACACCCACCTCCTGTCACTAAACGAATGCAGATGTGAAGGGGATTGAGTGCTGTACCACGATCGGATTTATGTTCCTCAACATGATGAACTACGCCTACGACTGATACAGGACTCCCACCACTGGCCTTCAGCTGGGCACCCAGGATGCACCAAAACCCACCCACTCATGTCTCAACGTTATGTTTGGCCTGGCATGAGGCGGGATATCGGATGTTTCGTGGCTAACTGCCATGTCTGTCAACGAAGTCGTACCTCCCAGCATGCCCCCTTTGGTATCCTGCGCCCGCAGCCAATACCTGATTGCCCTTGGGAACATATATCCATGGACTTTGTAACGGGACTAGCTTGGAGCCAAGGGAATGATGTCATTTTGGTAGCGGTAGACCGAAAGGTCTAAGATGCGCCACCTAATTGCCTGTCGTACCACTATTGACGCTCCTATCCTTACTGACCTGTACCTTCATCATATCTGGAAACACCAGGACCTGCCGAAAATGATTACCGCTGACCAAGATACTCAATTTACTGCGGACCTTTGAAGAACCATCTCTGAAAGACTACAGGTAGAACGTAAGCTCTCCACAGCCTTCTACGCCCAAACGGATAGCTAAACAGAATGTGTCAACGCCATCATGGAATAGTATCTTAGGGCCTTCGTCAATTACCAACAGGATGATTGGTCCCTCTGGCTACCTATAACAGAATGTGCCGCCAATAATCATGCCTCAGAAGCTATCGGTCTATCATCCTTTGTTAAGAATCCTGCCCGACGGTTAAGCGATGCGACAGGTAACGGTTCTTAACTTGGGGTGAGGTAATAGTTCTTAGGCCTGTACCTATGCGACGTTGATAGTCCAGTCCTTTGACTTCTATACTATCACGCCTATTCCTCTATTCTTCTTAAGTCCTTGCTTTGGACTTCGTGTTTCGACGTGGGAGGAGAAATAGTTTTCTTGCGTAGGAGGAAAGACAATTCTTGAGTTTCTTAAGTTAAATCTTAAAGAGCATATAGGTAGGTTTTATTGTAATATCTTAAAGGGAGGAAATAAACAAGAAGAACGTGTGAAGAGCTAATACTAGGAGTCCTAGTGACCCTTTATATAGTAGCTCTTCACCTGGCGTGACTCATACTTATGTGTTACGCGAACCTTGTGACTCATAACTATGAGTCACACGAAATCCATCAGCCGACTCATATGAGTCATTGCGCCATATACCTAAAACTAATCAGAACCTAATAACCAAGTCAGGGGTGCAACTCGCATCACCTGAGTGAAACCCAACTCATAATTTAAGTCATGTGCGAAAGTCATACTATCGTGTGACTCACAATTGTGAGTCACGAATAGGTAAACATAATAACCTATGGCGCACTAGTGTGCGTCACGTGAAATCCTAACATACTTATTGCTCAGAAATCCGAGCTATGTAAAATCTGCCGTGCTTAGTCACAGTTTGTGACACCCTTCTTTACTAGCCATGGCTGCGACCCCCATCTGGACTTCCTAGATACTCCTGATGAGACCTCCGGGGAATCCCGAGCTGATACCTTTGTAACTCGCATCAAGGATATTCATCACCATCTGAGAGCTGGGATCGTCTTTGCCCAAGATCGGCAACAAGAATATGCTAATAAAGAAAGGCTCCCAGCTCCTCATTTCCAGGTTGGGGATCGTGTCTGGCTAAACTCTAAGAACATCCACACTCAGCAGCCCTCCATGAAGCTGGACAACAAAGGTTTTGGCCCCTATTTTGTCCTTGCCCAGATAGGAACCCACACCTACCGCTTGGACCTACCATCCACCATGAAGGTCCACAACGTGTTTCATGTCTCCCTCGTTGACCATGTCTCGCATGACCCCCTTCCAGGCCAATAGACACTACCACCACCACACGTAGAGGTCGATAGCGAATAGGAATTGCAGGTGGAGGAAGTCTTAGATGCTAAATTCGTCCAAGACTGTCTACGTTACTTAATCTATTGGAAAGGATATGCGGAGGCTATCTGGGAACCTGCCAACTCTGTCACTGGGCGCCAAGCTCTGGATCAGTTCTATGAATGCTACCAGTATCAGCCCGGACCCTTGCCTGAATAACTCACCTCAAGGGACTTTGGTGTCGGAGAGGGGGGCTAGTGTCACGGCCACCCGTCTCTGGAGATGGAATATGCATGGAGTTTTGGTTGCATATATTGGATATGGTTTTCTTGGTTGCATAGTTGGATTTTCTTTGTATAAGTAATTGGAATGCATTGCCGCGCAACAGAAGATGGTAGAAGTGGACAGAAGGGTCGCGGCTGCATGTGATGCCGAGGACCTTCTTTTGTATTAGTAATCATGGAGGATTTTCTTAATATATAAAGGGGTGTACCTCTTTATATTTTACTTTCTTTACGCAATCTGGTAATCTCCTTCGGACACCCTTGCTTATGTTCCAGGGAATTATCTTATCTACCACGATACTTTTCTTTGGCCCGACCGGGATCAATGTTTCTCCTCATAATCCCCATCATAGGGTCATCCCCCCTGGTCATTCCGCAACCTCCTACACATCCTGACGGGGCTTCGCAGGTTCAGCCATTATCTATCTTTCTGCCTCAGAGTCCCCCCTTGCTTAAATGACCACGCAGTGGCACTACTTTAAGTATACGATACTTCGCAGATGACTATGAAGGTCCTAACGGCGCCTTTATGCATATGTTTGAAGAGTTGGCAGAGATCCAAAAGATTGAATTACCCTTCACTTTTGGAAAAGCCTTTCCTGTCCTAATCTACATGATTCAAACTTTGCATGAAGTCTACAGGAAGGCGACCGATGGGCTAACCGAGCACATCACTACCCTTACTGAGGAGTTGGATACCCTCCGCACCTCCACTCTATTTCAGCCTGCTCCTACTACTGCCCCGCCGGCACCTCCTACTACCAATGCTACAGAGGAGCCCTCTGTCCCTCCTCCACCTTCTACCCTTCCCCATATCCTACCTCCTGGCCTGGCAGCTCCTCCTTCTTGGGCTACCGTCACTAGGAGGGCAAGGAAGCCTTCTCGGAAACCCATAAAGCCTGGCCCCAAACCAGCCAAACCCCCCTCTTTCTCAGTTAAGCCTTTTACCGACAAGAAAAACAGCCTCACCATGTGCCAGGGTCGGCTCATCATCAAAAGAGACTCTGCCTCCCTTACCTCTAGTGCTGTACAGCTACAGGATAGCATCAACCAGGCCCTGGCCTCCACTCTCATCCAGTCTGTCTCCTTCCGCGATGAACATATTACTCTGAATACTATGGACATGGTTAGAGCGACCACTGTCAACAGCAAAGCTCGCACCGTTTTGCACCTCATTCCTGGTGCCTCTACCATCCACCTTGATACCCCTGTCACCTAGCTTCTAGTACATGGCATCGCTACCTCCACCCCTCTGGTATCTCTTGCCCAAGAACTCACCCCCTTTAACTCAGGCTTATCTCTTACTGAACAGCCTAGGTGGCTTACCTCAGATATAGCACGTATCAGCAACCTTGCCTCAACCATTGTTATTTCCATCACTGGACCCAAGGCTCCTTCCTTTGTTAGCAAATGTCTTTCAGCCTTTTCCAACACCTACCATACCGAACACCGTTCACACTTCAACAAATACACCCAGTGTGCCAACTGTCACAAGTTTGGCCACCACAGCATCAAATGTATCCTGCCTCCTTCCTACTGCTGGTGCCTCCTCCCTCACTCTACGGGGGATCACTCCTACCCCACTGCCACCTGTCGCCTTAGCAGCCATCGCTGCAGCCATACCACACCCAGATGTGTGAACTGTGATGGCCTACATGAATCCCACTCCCCTGTTTGCCCTTCTCGCCCCGGTCCAGAAACCCAAGAATCTGAGGCCTTGGAGAAACATGAAGAGGAGGTGGACATAGATGACTCTACATAGGTTGGGATACTTATAATGATAATACCCTAGGGGTGTCTTGGGTTGGCTATTATGGGGCAACGGATGTGGCTGTTAAGGCCTACCTTGATGGATTGCTCAGGGGAGACTGGCTTTGTACCACTCCTTTGTCATGGCCCTGTTAAGGGACAGTACTGGAATGTTTTCCTGGTTGCCGGGCGGGGTTGATTTTGGTGGATTTTCTTTGTTATGATATTATGAGGATTTTAGGTGTGAGGCTGGGGCAATACTGCCAGCAGTAGTGATTTATTTGATTGTGCTGGGATTTCCGTGGCCTGACTACGTGGAATGGATGGGTGCTTAACTGTTGATGGACTTGTACTTTAGCTTTGGTGTTGGTGCTCGCTCACCGGAGTGGTTAACGGTACAGGAACAGAGGATAGGTATCTTGCATTTAGTTGCCTGTTTTTAGCGGGGGTAGCAGGGCCCCAGTCCCTGCAGTAGATCCGGCCAGCGTTAAGCTCTTGTCGGGGGGGGGCTCGATCATAAGCCCTGTTTTGGCACACCGAGTATAAATCAACTTAAATATTATTTGGACACCTTTTCTTACGTTCCAAGGATCCAACTAAACTCCATGTCGTTCCTGACTTTATTTCACGATAACTGCAGGCTTTGTTCGTGAAGGAATCTTTACCTTGGCTTAAATTTATGAACCTCAAATGGCTTTGTCCTTTCGTTCTTCTCTTTAGGTTCTGCGTTTCTGTCCTTCGTTGCCTTCGGTTAGTTGCTTAGATGTCTAAGGGCGGTTCTTCCCTTTCGGAGGGCAAGGTCGCTGCGGCCTTGTCTTCCCTCTCGGCGTCGGTAGATTAGGCCTTGCTTCTTCGGCAGGAGGTTTCTCGCCTTTGCCACCACGTCTCAGTACTGTCTCATTGACTCCACTTGTCAGAACAAGAGCATGCCACCCTGGTTGCAGCTAGGAATTCGCCCTCCCCTCCAGTTGGCAGGCCCGGCCACATGACGCCACCTCGCAGCATGGAGGTGGCTGAAGAAGAGGAGCTGGCGGAGGTGCTATTGCCCACGGTGGTGTCCTTCCCTGTGGGGATGCAGGCGCTTGAGCAATTTGTGGATGAGCCCGGGGTGGTGGCTGGCCCTGCCTGTATGGTGTCTGAGGTACCCAGTGTGCCTTGGTTCGCGGATTT
>LN891197.1:26518-46657 GCA_900010015.1 Tuber aestivum
TGTGTGCCTTGGTTCGCGGATTTGTTCCTTGGTTCTTCCCCTCGCCCGGCTGGACCAGAACTGCCATTGTCTCCCATCGATGATAGGTCAGTAACTGATGGATCAGTCACGTTGGACAGCTCAGTGGTTATGGTATTGGTGGATGTTGCTCAGGGGCTGGACCTCCCCCCTGTGCACTATCCTCGTAAGCATTGGCCTAAGGGAGAGAACCCCTATGTGGTTGGGCGGTACAAGACTCGGTTTCCATCGGCAGCGCCTGTAGGGCGGCAAGCTGCGTGCTCACCTCCGAGTCTGGGTGTCAGCATGTCTGACTTTCTGTAACGGACAGGGTCTGAGGGTCGGGTAGCCCAAGGCATACCACGATCAGGACAGGAAGGGTTCGGGAGATGAGGTCTAGGTGTGGGGGTACAACGGAAGTGAATTGTATGAGGTTCCGGGTTCAGGGGTTCAGGGTCAGGGTTCAGGGGTTCAAGAGGATGCCAGATAATAGAGGGTATAATTCCTAGGTACTGGGGTCCAAAGGAGATTACCAGATTGCATAAAGAAAGTAAAATACAAAGGGGCACACCCCTTTATATACTAAGGAAATCCTCCATGATCACTAATACAAAAGAAAGTTCTTGGCATCGTGCGCAGCCGCGATTCTTCCCTCAGGTTCCGCCATCATCTGTTGTATGGCGATGCATCCCAATCCCCTATACAAAGGAAATCCAACTATGCAACCAAGAAAACCACAACCGATATATGCAACCAAAACTCCATGCACATTCCGTCTCCATAGCCGGGTGGCTGTAACACTTTCTCAGGTTGAGGCTGCCAGGGCAACAGGGTAGGAAGCGGGCACTGATCAAGAAGGTGGGAGTGCAGGGTGGGGTTGAGCATGTTGCTGGCGGGGATGCTGGTTCATCTGGTGGTCATGGGTGCAAAAGGGATTCGGGGAGGGGTTGGGGCTGGGAGTGGGGTGAAGCCTAGAGGGCCTTGACAGGGTATGTGCGTAGGTTTTCTCTGCCGGCAGATGATCAGGTTTAGTGGGAGGGTATTAAGACGGCCCGGGCATTTGATATTATTGATTTATTTTATTTTTTGGTGATGGTTGCAGGCCGTAACTACCTTCAGCTCACTTGGTGGGGCCAAGGACTTTAGTCGCTCTGTTCCTGTTGGGTTAGTGGTCGGTTAGTCGGTTGGGGCAAGGGAGGTAAGCGTTGGTGATGGGTCTTCAAGTTCTAATTAGCTCTCGTATTTGCTTGCTTGCTCGTGTGTTGACAGTTGGGACTTGGAGGCTTTTGCGCTTTGTATGGTAGTTGTTATTTGGAGGAGTGCACTGGTGGATCGTAGGGACCCCGGCCCAAGGCTGTTGCTTTCGCGTACAGTTCCAGTCCGCTTGAGGTCCGCCAGAGGCCCGCCTGGCCTTATGCCAGGTGTATGAAAGATAATCGCTTGACCATAAGCCATGTTTTGGCACGGCGAGTTTAAATAAAATTAGATATTATTCGGACACCTGTACCTAGGAATTACACTGTCTATTATCTGGCGTCCTCTTGAACCCCTGAATCCTGATCCTGAACTCCTAAATCCCTAACCTCGTACAACTCGCTTCGCTTGTAACCCCACACCTAGACCTCATCTTCAGAATCCGGCCTGTCCTATTCGTGGTGTACCTTGGGCTACCCGACCCTCAGACCTTGTCCCTTACACACAAGTTATGAACAGGTAAATATAATAACCTATGTGCACTATTGGGTGTCATTGCTAAGAATCCTACAGGTAGTTGGGGTGCAACAGGTAATGATTCTTACTTCAGTAAGGGGATAGTTCTGAGCCCTTTACCTACGTGACGTAGATAGCTAAGTCCTTTAACTTCTATCTTATCATGCCTATTCATTAACCTTCTTAAGTCCTCGATAGGGACTTACTCTTTCTTGTTGTGGGAGGAAAGACAATTCTTGGGTTTCTTCAAATAAATCTTAAAGAGCTTAAAGATAGGTTTTTTGATAAAACTCAAAGGTAGGAGATAAACAAGAAGAATGTATGAAGAGCTAATACTTGGGGTCTTAGTAACTCTTTATGTAGTAGTTCTTCACCTGTCATGACTCATACCTCACATCACCCAAACCTGTGACTCATAACGATAAGTCATGTAAAATTCCTCAGCCGACTCCTATGAGTTGCTGTACAACATGCCTAAAACCAGTCAAAACATAATAACCCAGTTAGGTGTGCAACTCATATCACCTAAGTAAAACCCATGACTTATAACTATGAGTCATGTGCGAAAAGTACAACATCGTGTGGCTCACAACTCTGAGTTACGAACAGGTAAACATAATAACCTATGGTACACTAGTGTGCATCATGTGAAATCCCAACATACCTACAGCTTGAAATCCTGAGTTATGTCAAATCTGCCTTCGTTAGTTCCAGTTTGTGATATTAGCTCCCCTTTCCCTCAGCCCGAGTCCCATCAGGCTTACATTAGGCTCTCCTCCAATCCCCATGCCCTGTCCGCCTGGATTCCCGACTTGGCTTCCTTGTTTAACCAAGCACTGGCTTTCCTCACTCTCATCACGGTTTTTTCTACCTCCTTCTCTTCTCTCCTCTAGTCATTCTGAAGCGTCTTCCTTATCCTGTTCTCCTCTCTTAGCTCATTTTGGAGTAGTTCTGTTTTTTCCTCTTGCCATTCCATCACCTTTTTTGTTTCCGACACTTCTATCAACAATTTCATTATTGTCATTTCTGGTTTCTCTGTCCCGATCTCTTCTTCTCAGGAGACATGCCTCATCCTGCTGGGTTTCACCCCTGCTGGTTTTTCTGCCCTCCTCTACCTTGACTCCGTCCTCGGACTTGGTTGGTTGTATTGTACGAAGGCCAGAGGCTTTGGGGTTGGGGATCTTGCAGCTGATCCCAGGAGTGACGTTTTGGGTGGCTATTGGGTTGATTCCTGAGGCCAATATCCTGAGCCCTCTTTCTCTGTTTTGTGCACTTGGCACTTGTCGTCATAGTAACCAGTTCATGACAGGTTCACGGGCTCCCTTTCGGCGGTCATCTTCTTCCTCAGATTGAGGTCCCCTAGGTTAGTTCAGTCTTTATTGCTCCATTCTTCTTTGATCAGAGTGGGGGTATAGTACTCTAGGCTTGTTGCAGTAATATGTTTGAATGCGTCGTATTCTGGAGTGTTGTATAGAGCCAAGGGTATCGGCAATGGCTGGTAATTTCATTAGTAAGAGTCGGTTCTGAGTAGTGGTAGGGCCGAGTACTCTGATTCTTTTTCGTCTTCAATGCTCAGGGGTTGGCTTTCTCGGGTATCGTTGATGCAATTATTAGACTGCATTTCATACCTTGTCAAAGTTGGTGGCTGATCACCAGGTCCTATTGTATTCGGGGAAGTATCCAGTCTACTTTGCTCTCTATCGCAAGCGACTGTAGTGTAATCGAGAGTCGACTGGTTCTTCGAGTTTGTGTTCTGATCCACCTGCTATTTGAATAGGTGGTGGTGGTCAATTTCTGCGTGGGTCATGGATTGTCTTGATAGGGTTGGAGGAGGCTGATTTGGAAGATATTGTGGCTCTTCCTTTAGGGTGGAAGGTTGAGTTCATAAGCCAGACTTCCTATCTTTGTCGAGATCCTGAATGGTCCAATTTTCTTATAATTCAATTTTTTCGTTGATTGTATAGTTCTGATATGGCGTGGTAGTAACCAAACCATATCTCCTGATTTTAGGTTTCAATCGCATTTTCGGTGGGACTTGTATTATTCTTTTTGTTATTGTTGTGCCATGACCATTTCTGTTGGTACTGTATCACGTAGTTGACTTATATCTTTCTTTCCCATTCTCTTTCCTTTGAGCATACTATTGAATTTTCTAATTCGTTTCATTTATATATTCTCCTTGATAATATTGTATATTCCTCTACTTAGTATTATTTCTAGTTCACAGACATTACTACAGTGGAGTATGTATTAGATATATTTCATTGATAGTTCTAGATACAATCAGGAGATTATGGCGTGCTTTTCTTATCTGGTGTTCGGGTTTATTTCTTACATTTTATCCATCATTATGCACGGTCATCGGTCATTTGATTTACAATTGTGTTTTAATTATTCGTTCACACCATCTTAGATTTACACATGTTTTATGGGATTTCTTTGGCAGTTCTTTAGGGCCAAATATGTTCGCACTTATGTTTTTCCTACTTATGTTATGGTCAAACACGTCGACACTTATGTTTTCCCTTACCTTTGCTCTTAGTTATGCGAAGGATACGCAGCTGTATAAATAGGGGTTACTACCCATCTCGCTTAAGAGAATTAAGGACAATAACTACAACCAATCTACCTTCATACAAAACTTCTCCTCCCTTGGCGCACGCGCAGTATACTCCTTCTACTGTATCGTATTTTCATATAATGTGATTAAGATAGTGCAGTACCGTATACATTTAAACACATACGACTGATGGTCTCATGTTCTGAATATAGGCCATAGTTCATATAGAAGGGTGGGGTCCTAATTGTTTCTTGTTTTTCATTGTTGTATGCAAATTCCACTGTGGGTAGCCATTAGCGCCAGTTGTCTTGTTAGCACTTGATATATGCATGCAGGTATTGTTTGAGTATGCTGTTTATCCGTTCCATTTGTCCATCCGTTTGAGGGTAGAAGTGTAACGACCCTACGTTATAGAGCTACAGTAACTTGCTATAACAACCCTACATTATAGAGCTATGGTAACCTACCTCCCTGCCCATACATGAGACCAAGAGGTCAGATGGTAGTCCAGGTGGCTGTACAGGCGCACATCCGAGGGATATCTGATGGTCAAGATATCGCTAAGAACAGAAGGTACTTAAGGAAATAGTGTACCTAAGGAGTGGTAGTAACGTGAGAATGTCCGCTCTGGCCTAAGGAGAGGACGGAAGGCCGGGTGAGTTTACCCTATTTAAGGAAGTCACGTTACCCTACCATGGAGACTGGTTTCGCGTCACGATGGACATCCTTACCCTACCTTTGAGAAACTATTACCCTACCTTCCGTCGGAAACGTTCTCGGAAGAATTTCGGGAAAGATTAGGATTGTTTGTTACGCAATGACGATGGACTAACACTTGTTTGCGTTTTGATCGGAAGACTACGGAAGGAGCTATAGTGCTCTTAACAAGCTGTAACTTGGTAGAATTATGCCTAACAGGTACCTGTGGCCCCAGGGTTTGCCTCGGGCGTTATGGGCCAAAATGGATGGGGTTGCTGTCTTACTAGTTAAATGGAGTTCATGGAGACATGTCCATAACACTGTATACGTCGCTGCCGTCTGTCTGACCAGAAGCTGTTTGCAGGATATATAAGGGGGTGAATGTAAGAAGGTCAGGTACCTTCTCTAAAAGAACGGAGTAAAACGGACCAAAACTGACGGGGTTAGCATGAGCTATCCAGAGTGGTCCCTAGAGTAGTCCCGAGTAGTAGGGGAGATATCTGGGAAGGTTTTACACCAATCAAGCCTGGACGTGCCCGTTTGCCACAGGCTCTTTGTGGGCTGTTTGACGACTCTAATAGCATGATACTTATCACGGTGAGTGGTGTGTCGGGGGCAAGGGACCATGGGTAGTGCCCACTGGTCCCGCCACCGCCACAGCTTTCCGGGGGAGTGTCGTAGACCTTCTAAGTTCGCAATCAAGATAGATAGAACTTAGCCGGAAGACAGCTGATGTCTACGGGACCTTGCAAAGGTCATAGCACATGGGAAGAGAGTCATTTAGTTAGCTTTCCTAGTCGTCTCGTCAGTTAGCCACTGACGAGACACCGATGCGCTGAGGTTTTCACTCTGGTAGGTGTATTGGTAAACAGCTCGCAGGAACTGATGTGGATATAGGAGAATTCTGCTATTGTGTGCTGACACCTTAGGCCCTTCAGGGACGCGGTAATGGTGCCGGGACAACCCTTACGGAGAAAGGGCACACTCATATTGGTCGGGGTAACCTGATGGGGGAGTTTTTGGTATAAGTCTGACTACTTAAGGATTATACGAGAACTCTCCTACCCTGACACAATCAACATCCTCTCGAGAGACTTTAATTGAGATAAGCCTGAGCTTAACGATATTAAGTTTTACTGTTTACTTTTATTCTTTACACTTTTGCAGGAGCTGTGTTCGAGAGATTCGAAGTTTGCTGCTGTCGCATCCTTATGATGCATCTACCTGAGGGAGCCCCCGTTACACTTACGTCTATCCCCATACATAAGACCAAGAGGTCAGATGGTAGACGAGGCGGGTATGTGTGCGCATATCCGAGAGATATCTGATCGTCCGGATGCCTCCAAGAACAGAAGTCACTTAAGGAATTGGTGTACCTAAGTACTGGTTCTAACATAACAATGTCCGCTCAGGCCTCAGAATAGGTCAGAAGGTCGGGTGAGTTTACCCTACCTAGGAAAGTCACGTTACCCTACCATGGAGACCAGTTTTATGTCACCATGGGCATACTAACCCTACCTTAGGGACACTGTTACCCTATCTTCCGTCGGAAATGTTCTCAGAGGAATTCTGGGAAATGTTAGGATTATTTGTTATACAATCACGATCGACAGGCACTTGTTTGCACTTTGATCGGAATACTACGGGAAGAGCTATAGTGCTCCGAACAGGTTGTAACTTGGTAGAATTATTTCTAACAGGTACCTGCCCCCCCAGGGTTCGCCCCGAGCGTCATGGGTCAAAATGGGTGGAGTTGCTGTCTTACTAGTTAAATGGAGTTCATGAAGACATGTCCATAACACTGTATACGTCGCTGCCATCCGCCCGACCGGAAGCTGTTAGCAGGGTATATAAGGGGGCCAAGGTGAGAAGGTCAGGTACCTTCTCCAAAAGGAACGGAGTAAAATGGACCAGAACTAACGGAGTTGGTGTGAGCTATCCTGAAGGGTCCCCAGAGTAGTCCCCGGTAGTATGAGTGACATTTGGGAAGGTTTTACACCAATCAAGCCTAGACGTGCTCCTTTGCCACAGGCTCTTTGTAGGTTCTTTGAGAACTCTAATAGCATGATACTTATCATGGTGAGTGGTGTGTCGGGGGTAAGGGACCATGGGTAGCGCCCATTGCTCCCGCCACTGCTGCAGCTCTCCGTGGGAGCGCCGTGGACCCTCTAAGTTCGCACTCAAGAAAGATAGAACTTAGCCGGGAGACAGCTGATGTCTATGAATGCTTGCATAGGTCATAGCACATGGGAAGCGAGTGATTTAGTTAGCTTTCCTAGGCATCTCGACAGTTAGCCACTGACGAGACACCGATACGCAGAGATTTTCACTCTGGCAGGTGTATTGGCAAACACCTCGCAGGACTGATGTGCATATAGGAGAATTCTGCTAGAGTGCGCTGACATCTTAGGCCCTTCGGGGATACAGTAATGGTGCTGGGGCAACCCTTATAGAGAAGGGCATACTCGTGTTGGTTGGGGTAACCTCATGGGTGAGTTTTTGGTATAAGTCTGACTACTTAAAGATTATACAAGAACTCTCCTACCTCTACACAATCAACATCCTCTCGAGAGACTTTAATTGACATAAGCCTGAGCTTAACGATATTAAGTTTTACCATTTACTTTTATTCTTTACACTTTTGCAAGCGTGGTGTTCATGAGATTCAAAGTTCAGTACTGTTGCATCCTTAGGAACCATCTACCTGAGGGAGCCCCAGTTACAGTATATCGTTAAGTGAGCTTCTCGCTTAATTCTCCTCCTCATTTATTTGATTTGAACTGAGGTCAATCCATCATGACTGCCTTAGCAGTTACGATTGAGGAGGAAACGTCGAGTTCTGAGAGCAGTTTTGAGATTGACGATAATCCATTAGAGGCTGCTTTGTTCAGGGCTTGGGTTATAGCAGACACCCGATGAATTGGAGTAGCAAGCGCAAAGTTGCTGCTTGATGTAGCCCTGACAGACATCTGTGAATATTGTCGAGAGTTAATCCTTCATGATACTGGCCTAGCCGCACCATCGTTTACGAATGATATCCCCTTCGCGAATGGAGTCTCTGATGGCTTCACTCACAAGGATGAAGAAGGAAAGCAGATTCCGTGACCTCCCATGATCTTCGTCGCGGAACCTTCCCACGATTACGTTGAACCTTATATCCTATGAGAAGCAACCCGTGAGGTTACTAGTACGAAGCAGGAGTTATTGCACTGGAATAAGAAAATCCAGAAACAATTTAGGAGACAAATTGTCCAGGGCTCGGTGGAATGGATGAAAAGACAGCAGGAGGCATTTGTAGCATTATTGAACAATCAATTTGCTATCAAGATTAGGATGGACACGTTGGAAAAGGCTTGAAAGGAGGGATACCAGATTGACGAAGACAATGATGTCTTGATAATAGAGGCGGCCCCCGCATTACCACTAGTGATAGACAAGGCTGATGACCTTTCTCAGCAACTGACACTATATGCTAGAGATGAGCGATGGCGACCGGAACTAAGTCTGTTGGGGTTACCGATCTTAGAAAGTCTGGAAACGTTGGAAGAAAATAAAATACCTTCCTCCTTCATCTTAGCCACCTCGCGATCACTTTCGACATTGGTGGCACAAAGTCACTCAGCAAGTCCCATTGAAGGAATGCAATGTCGAGCATCTCCGCAGGTACTCTGTCAAACTGTCAATAGACCTATATAGCCACCCTCTCCCTCCATCCTGGTAACGACAACACCTGTGCCATTACCTAAGCCTACCGTCCCCCTTCCTCATGCTACTCCACGTGGCACCACCCCTACACCAGTGGCCAATCCAATCGCGACCACATGGCCTGCAATGAAACCAGGTTCACGGCTTACGGAACGGATTGAAAATACCATAGAATGACTCCAACCAATACGAGTACCTCCTCGTTCTCCCACAGCCTCACAAGGCACACCTGGCCCTGTCGTGACGGCTCCTCCTAGTCAGACCAACCGGCCACCGATACAAGTGCCAAGGGGACCGGTTAAACCTTCGGGTAATGCTGGATTTTCTAGTTTTCATCTACCGACAAATACGAGCTGGCGAGGCCCTTTCTGTCACCCAACATGCTCAGGATTCGGAGTGTTCTATGATGAACATTGTCAACCCCCATATGCACTGGGCACAGTCCGACTAGATAAGGGAAAGGGAAAGGAGGAACCCACCTGTGGGTATTATGGAAGGAAGGGACATGAGGGATCTCTGATACACCCAGAGACATGTCTGGTATTTGCGGATGGTTATAGGTGTCACAGCCTGCGCCAAACTCGATACCATCAGGGAGTAACCAGCCAGCAGGCACAGTGCCACCACAAGTACTATCAGGAGGCGGTCCTCCGGATGACGGGAATCATGGTGGTTGAGACCAGCAATTTGATGGTTATGAGAGACCAAGGGAAACCTTCGGTGGCAATGCCGGCAGCAGCGGGGGTGGTAATCTACCTCCTGGAGGAGGATTCTTTGTGGCTGGTGGAGGGGACCGGGGTGAGTCTGACCCTGATGACAGCTCTGATGATGATGCCGATTCCCTACCCGATGTCGCACCCTTTTTGGGACCACGCCGTAATGGCTGGAATGAGGAGAAGAAAGACCCATATGACCGTTGGGCAGAAGCACTGCGAGAACGGTTGCAAAACCAATCTCATTCCACGTTGCATTCGAGACAGAGGAAGCCGGAGAAGCTAAGCGGCATTCCCATGTTCATAGCAGTGATTGCCGATCTGGCGAGTTTTCTGACCTTGGTCGAAGTCAAGTTTGAGTACTTTTCCGATTGCCATCTGACGGACATGGATAAGATCAACTTGAGCCTACCTCTTCTCAAAGACCAAGCCCGGAACTGGTACCTAGGGATACAGGCACATATCAACTCTGAAGCTGCGAAGCAAGCCGGTATGCCGTTTAACAAGAATGGTCCACTCTGGACATGGAAGGGTTTCCGTGAACGACTGGAGTAGAGTCACGGAGGTGACAATGTGAATAGGGATAAGAATCTTCTCGCATGAAACAACTTGGTAATGTCCCCCAACCAGAGCAGTCCCTACCTGGATAAGGTTCTCGATCTGATGTACAAGGTGAACTACACAGACTACCAGCAGGTTAAGGATAAGGTTAGAATGGATATAACGTCTGAACTTCGGAAATCATGGGAGTTGAAGACCCCTCACCCTGAAAGTCTCAACGATTACTTGGATTTGCTTTGGCAAGTTGGACATAATCTCGAAGATGATGAGGGTTTCGGACATCTCAACAATGATAAACCAGCGAAGCGACAAGAGAAAAGAGAGAAGGAAAGTTCTAAACCTACGGGAAGGTTTAAGAAGAAGGAGAAAGGTTCGGGTTGGAAGGACAACAAGGCGTGGAAGACCGCTAATGTTGGCGCCGGGAAGTAGGCAGGGATGTCTGTGGATGCCATTGCTCATCGAGACATCCCTCAAACCCTGACAGATAAACAACGCAACAATAAGTAATGAACTAAGTGTGGGAGAGAAGGACACTTCTGGAGACAGTGTTTGGTGACCTCCCCTGTCATTCATGCTGTGAGGAATACTGCGGAAGTGAAACGGTCCTGCCCAAAAGTGGAATCCTTTACGAGTGGCAATAAATGATTAAAGCGCATTGAAGCGTCTCGTCCACTGCCCTCTGGTCCCAAGCTTTTGGAAGCTCGCAAACCTTCTCCTACTATTATGGAGGTTGATACGGACCTCCGTGAAGGTAAGAACCTAATCCTAAGAAGGAAATAACATAGGCAGACCTACCTAGATCAATGAAGATCTCGAAGGAAGGATGGCCACTCAAGTGAAGCAGATTAAGGTAAGAACCAATCCGCATTGACTAAGCTCTTCAGTTCTGACAAAGTCACCAATACAGGAGTATTGAGAAACTACCTAGTCAGGTAGATGTTACAGTCGCATGCGATGTTTGGTTTTTTCTTTAGGTTCTTGAGTTCTGTTATTTCTTATGTTTTTCATATTGGACATTCTGGGAGAATTACTTTCAGGTTTTTCTTTGGATAAGCATTCTGCTCCGAGGAGTCACTCTGGAAAATGGAAACCGCGCAACATTCGGATGGGGCACAAAGATGCCCTGTTTGGCACCGGTTGACTGGACGTCTCCGGAGAGCAAATGCAATTTTCTTGTCTTATATGGGTTGCTTGTCTTGTACGTTTGAATTGGTTAGGTTATTAGTCTTGAATAAAAGTCATCTTTCAAGTTTACCTGTGGAGGGTTGAGTACCCGAAATCATGCTGGTGTGATAGTAAACAGCACTCCAATTCCTCTTATTGATTAAAGCTATTCCTGAAACCTTTACCGACCCGTTGTGGCCGCTCTTGTGTCAAAAGCCAAGTGACTAGCAAGAACGAGTATCAAGAGACAAAACAAGAAGGCGTGGTACTCCAGCCCACCCAAACATACCAAATCTATTCACCTACAAGTGACACTAGATTGGCGCATAGGGTGTAGGCATGTAAGTACCGAAGCACTATTGTTACTAGATAGTGGAGCTACTGGCCCAGTGCTAAGTAGTCAATAGGTTAAAAGTACTCAAGCTCCTTGTGTACGAAGAAGGATTCATACTCCGATAAAAGATGCAAGCGGTAACCACATACCAGGATCAGGTCTTCACTATACCAAGTCTTTGGATTTGAAGATAGGTGATCATGTGAATGGTATGCGCTTCGAGGTAGCTGACATCACCGACACAAGAGTCGACGGCTATCTCCCAATGTTATGGTTGAAGGATCATGACCCTGACATAGATTGGAAAGTAGGATCACTGACCTGGCGCTCAGATTTCTGTAAGGTGAACTGCCTGACAGAGCAGAGGCGGTTAGTATACATGTCCGATGAGGAGTTACTAGCAGAAGACCCTGAGAATGTATATTTTTTAGGGACAATACAGTTTTCCAATGAGAAAGGTGAAGATGTCACTATCCAACTCCTACCAGAGTATAAGGATTATCGGGATATATTTAGTCAAGAACGAATAGACGGTCTGCCAGCACATTCTAAGTACGATCATAGGATTGACTTAATACCGGAGACAGAGCCTCCATTCGGGCCTATCTATCTGCTATCAGAGAAGGAGCTGAAAGCGCTCCAAGAGTTTCTCAATGAAATGTTGAGAACTGGGAAGATAGAAAGATCTACTTCCACATTAGTAGCCCCGATAGTATTTGTCCCAAAGCCTGATGGCTCATTGAGATTGGTGATAGATTACCGAGGGCTAAATAAGATAACAGTGAAGAACAAGTATCCTCTCCCATTAATGAATGAGTTGAGAGAAAGGCTTGCAAAAGCCACAGTATATACCTTAATAGACCTCAAGAATGGATATTGTGGGGTCTGTATGGCTAAGAAGACTGATAAGGATACACACTCTGATGAAGAGCTTACTGCTTTTCCTTGTCAGTACGGGTTGTATCACTTTAAGGTAATGCCTTTTAGACTATGCAATGCTCCTGCTACCTTTCAGAGTATGATAAATGATGTGTTCCGGGATATACTAAATGAAGGCGTCATCACTTATATGGCCGATATCTTGATTTGTTCAGAAACAATTGAGGAACACGTCGCTCTAGTAAGAAGGGTGATGCAAAGGCTGAGAGAAGCTCGACTATATGCAAACATGAAAAAGTCGTTCTTCCACACACGTGAGATTGAGTTCTTGGATTATCAGATATCCGAAAAGAGGATATCAATGACAACAGAAAAGGTGGATTCCGTATTGCAATGGAAGCCAGCAACTAATGGCGTTGGAGTCCAGAGTTTTATGGACTTCGCCAACTTCTAGAGAAGATTCATAGAAGGGTTTAGCAAGATAGCAAAACCTCTGACGGACCATACTAAGAAGGATGTTCGATTTGATTGGACCCCTACATGTGATCAAGCCTTCTGGTATTTAAAGGAAGCATTCACTTCGGGGCTAATTCTAGCGCACTTCGATCCTGCCCGATCTACTAGACTGGAAACAGATGCGAGTGACTTTGCATTAGGTGCAGTACTATCTCAATTCTGTGAAGATGAGAAGTGGCACCCAGTGGCCTTTCAGAGTCGGAAGTTCCACCCAGCTGAGATCAATTATGATATCCATGACAAGAAAATGACGCCCACAGTGGCGGCTTTCAAAGAATGGGATTATTTACTTAGATCGGTAGAGGGTGAGATTGCGATCTATACGAATCACCAGAATTTGGAGTACTTTAATAGTACTAAAATCCTCAACCGCCAGCAGCATCGCTGGGCAGAATTCCTGCAGCCATTCCATTTCAAGGTGTACTACCGTGAAGAAAGGGTGGATACAAAGGCAGATGCCCTGTCTAGGTGTAGGGACTATCGCCCTGAAGCGGGGAGTAATTCTCTGTCGGAAACACCAAAGCCATCTTTTTGCCCCAGGCAATAGTAGGTTATGGGACAAGAGCGAGACCTCTTACGTCCTCATTCATTGGCAGCCTGTCAAGGCTATCAGTTGCAATTAACCGTTTTGGATGCGTTGCATACTGCTGCGAAACAGGATCCCATCTATATGAGGAACTTAAAGGCTGTGTTAGCGGGAGACAAAGGTGTCGACGGTAACTTGACGATTGAAAGAGATACTCTCTTATACAAGAATCTTACAATAGAGAGAGATCTTCTCCTACATAAGAATCGGTGGTATATTCCGGACTCACAGGAGCTGAAGAATAGGATCATGGAAGCTGAACATGACTCCCGTATTGCGGGACACTTTAGGTTATACAAGACGGTAGGCAGGATTAGGGCTAACTTCTTTTCGCCAACGATAGATGAGAGCATTTCAGACTACGTTCGTCCATGTGATGTCTATCAACGGAACAAATCCGTTAAGCACAAGAAGTTCAGCTTATTGGAACTGGTTGGAGTGCCATTGAGGCCGTGGACAGACATCTCAATGGACTTCATAGTAGCACTACTGGAATCGGAGGGGTATACCAAAATTAGGGTAATAGTGGATAGATTTTCAAAGATGGCACAGTTTATACCTTTAGCCACAGAAGTTCCGCTAAAGGATCTGGCTCTAATGTTGCTAAAGGAACTTGGGCAGCTCCATGGGCTCCCAGAATCTATTATCTCCGATCGAGATAGTTGATTCACATCCAAGTTTTGGATGAGCCTGATACAACAGTTGCAATTGAAACTACGGTTATCGACCGCTTTCCACCCTGAGACTGATGGACCGACTGAGCGGGTAAACCAGATCTTGGAACAATATTTAAGAAATTAATGTTTGTACCAGCAGGATAATTGGGCATCGTTACTACGGTTGGCGGAGTATGGATACAATACATCCACCTCTGAGTCAACTAAGTGTCACGGCCACCCGGCATGCTGGACGTGGAGGAACATTGGACTTTTGGTTGCATATATCGGCTGTGGTTTCGTTGGTTGCGTTGTAGGATTTTCTTTGCATTATGATTAGGATAGGTTGCCGCGCGACGGAACCTGGCGGAACATGACAGAAAGATCGCGGCTGCGCGCGACGCCAAGGACTTTCTTTTGTATTAGTGATCATGGTGGATTTCCTAGCTATATAAGGGGGTGTGCCCCCTTATACTTTATGTTCTTTACGCAATCTGGTAATCACCTTCGGACACCCTTTCCTACGTTCCAAGGATCCACCTAACCTCCACGTCGTCCCTGACTTTATCTCACAATAACCTCAGGCCTTGTTCGCGAAGGAATCTTTACCTTCGCTTACATTTATTAACCTCGTAAGGCCTTGTCCTTGCCTTTAGGTTCTTCGTTTCCGTCGTTCGTTCGCTTCGGTCGGTTGCTTCGATGTCTAAGCGAGGTTCTTCCCTTTCGGCGGGCAAGGTTGCTGCGGCCTTGTCTTCCCTTTCGGCGTCGGTCGATGAGGCTTCTCTTCTTCGGAAGGAGGTTTTGCGCCTTCGCCACCACATCTCGGTGCTGTCTCATCGACTCCACTTGTCGGAACGTGAGCGTGCGGCCCTGGTTGCGGCTAGGCGTCCACCCTCCCCTCCGTTCGGCGGGCCAGGAGACATCACACCGCCTCCCAGCGGGGGGGTGGCTGATGAAGAAGAGGAGGTGGCTACGGTGCGGCTGCCCACGGTGGCGTCCTTCCCTTCGGGGATGCAGGCGCCTGGGCCATTCGTGGCTGAGCCCGGGGTGGTGGCTGGCCCTGCCAGTGTGGCGTCGGAGGGGCCTGGTGTCCCTTACTTCGCAGATTTGTTCGTCGGTTCTTCCCCCCCCCTAGCCGGACCGGAACTGCCTTTGTCCCCCGTCGATGAAGGATCAGTGGATGGGTCTGTCTCGTCGGACGGCTCGGTGGTTACGGTATTGGTGGATGTTGCTTTGGGTCCGGACCTCCCCCCCGGGCACTTTCCCCCTGGGCATTGGCCTATGGGGGAGAACCCGTATGTGGTGGGGCGGTACAAGACTCGGTTCCCTTCGGTGGCGCCTGTAGGGCATCGAGCTATGAGCTCACCTCCCAGTATGAGTAAGGGGGTTAGCATGTCTGACTTCCTTGGGTTGAGGTTGCCGGGGCAGCAGGCTAGAAAGCGGGCACTGGGGGAGGAGGAGGGAGTGCGGGGTGGGGTTGGGCATGTTGCTGGCGGGGAGTCTAGTGCTTCCGGTGGTCGGCGGCGCAAACGGCGTTCGGGCAGGGGGCGTGGCCGGGAGTGGGGCGAGGCTTCGGCTTCTGTCTCGAGGGCTGTGCTGGATGGTACGTTCGCCGCTCTCCAGGAGTTTACCCCTGAACAGTTCACTGAGCTGGGGTACTCTCCGGGTGGGTTGGTGGGGGGTGATGGGTGGGATTCTACTGTGGAGAATGATATGGAACTTGCGGGACGGTATTAAGACCGGATTTGATATTTTTGATTTATTTTACTTTTGTGATGGTCGCGGGCCGTAACTACCTTCCCCTCGCTTGGCGGGACCATGGACTTCGGTCGCTCTGTTCCTGTTGGGTTGGGTGTCGGTTTGTCGGTTGGGGCGGGTGTGATCGGGACTGTTGATGGACTTGTACTTAGCTTTCGTATTGGCTCGCTCACCGGGGTGTTGGCTTGTGGGGTTCTTTCGGGGTCTCTAATGGGTCTGGACGGTTTGGGTTTGGAGGTTTCTTGGTCTTGTATATTGTTGTTACGCGCGCCGGTGTATCGTGGGGACCCTGGCCCCAGGCTGTTACTTTCGAGTACGGTTCCAGTCCGCTTGTGGTCCGCCGGAGGCCCGCCTGCCCTTATTGTAGGTGTATGATGGGATGATCGCTAGTAGCATAAGCCTGTAAGGCGCGCGCGAGTATAAATAAAAATTAGATTGAATTCGGACACCTGTACCGAGGAATTACACTCTCTACTTTCTGGCCTCCTCTTGAATCCCTGAACCCTGACCCTGAACCCCTGACCCCCGAACCTCGTACAACTCGCTTTGGTTGTACCCCCGCACCTAGACCTCGTCTCCCGATTCCTGCCTATCCTGATCGTGGTGTGCCTTGGGCTACCCAACCCTCAGACCCTGTCCGTTACACAAGATTGCGTCTACCAGGACCCAACCCACACCAAACCATGGCTACCGCTCATCTCCCCGACAACATCAATGGTCCTCTTCAGACCCTCGCAGGCCTGGGAGATGACCACGCCCAAGGTCTCGACCATGAACAACTCCAGGCCCAGTTCTACCTCGCCAGAAACCTGGCCCGGCAGATCCTGAACGCACCTGCTCCTACTCCTCGTCAAGCCACCCCTGTCCCCCCAAACAGACCCCCCAGTACCAACAATTGCAACAACAATGCAACCTCCTCCTCCAAGAACGAGACGACGCCCGTACCGAAGGCCAAGGCCTCGAGGCCCGTCTCGCTATCATCGAAGCCAGCCTTATGCAGGCCAATGCTACCATCACATCCTTGAACACCGCCCTTGCCCTCATGCCCGCTCCCGGTACCGCAGCCCCCACTGGTGGCAGCAAACAAGTCTCAATCCCCGACCCTGAACATTTCGATGGTACCACCGAGAAACTCCGCCTGTTCCTCACCCAGTTACGGATGAAACTCCAGGGTGACAGCCACCGATTCTCCAATGAGCAGCACCGCCTCGGTTATGCCATCGGTCTCCTCCGTAGACGTGCCTTCATCCAGATCCAACACCTGGTCTTGCCCGACCGTATCAATCTCGAGAATATGAATGCCCTCTACTCCGAACTGGAGCAAGCCTTTGGTGACCCCAACAGGGTCCAGACAGCCGAACGTGCTTTGAGGAGCCTCCAGCAAAAGAACCGCCCCTTCGTAGAGTACCTCGCCGACTTCCAACGCCTCGCCGTTGACACCCTCTGGAACGATGCCGCCAAACGCACCTCCCTTTACCAGGGTCTCAGCACAGAACTGAAAGACGCTCTGGTACATGTCTTCCCTGTCCCTGAGTCCTTTAATGATTACCTCTCCCTCCTCAAGCAGCTGGACAACAATGTTCACGCCCGTGCTGCTGAAAAGAAAGGCTCCTCCTCGTCCTCTTGGAGGACTTCCACCCCCGCTGCTCCTCGCACCGCTGCTCCTGCTCTACCCCCAGCCTCCACAGCTACGGGCACTGCCTCCGGCCCCATGGACCTCTCCGCAGGTCGTCGAAAGCTCACCCCTGGCGAAAGGCAAGACCGGATTAGCCGGGGCCTCTGTCTCTACTGTGGGGGGACACGGACACATGGCTCGCGTTTGTCCCAACAAGGGACCTTGCCCCCTCCACGGGGCCAGCACATACACCGTTCCCGCTCCTGAGGAGCCCCTCCCTGCACAAGAAGAGTCGCAAAACTAGTGGTCCCATGTGCAGCCATCGGCACTGACATGGGACACGTTAAGTCTTCTCCTAGTTTAGTTATTTCTGGTTTATCTCTGGACGAAATGGAAAATGGTATTGAGGATAGCCACTTGGTAGTCGCCTGTGACATCATAGACAACCAACATACAATCCGAACCCACGCCCTTATTGCCTCTGGAGCAACTGGTTATGCTTTCATGGATATAGACTTTGCTAGCCATCACCACTTACCCCTATCCCTGCTCAAAGACCCTGTACACCTCTCAGTCATCGATGGGAGACCCATTAGCTCAGGGGCCATCACCCATATCTCGCGTTTTGACCTTAAAATCAATGATCACCTGGAATCCATCCCTGCCTTTGTCACCAAACTTGGTGGCTACCCAATTACTGTTGGCATCCCCTGGCTGAAACAGCATGATGTCACCATCCGTTTCGCCTCCAACACTGTCACCTTCGAATCTGACTACTGTCTTAAAAACTGCACCCCCGACGTGACCGGTATCCAAGGAATCGAGTATGAGATCCCCCATTTTCTCAAAGCCTACACCATCCAACCTGCCCTGCACCATACAGTATTGAAACAACAGGAGGTCAAAGAGATTGTTTCTCCTGAGTACCACGACTTCCTGCCCGTGTTCCTGGAAAAGAAACAGACCCAACTACCACCAAGCCGCCCAGGAGTGGACCACGAGATACCCTTAAAGCCCGGCTTCACGCCTCCTTTTGGTCCCCTATACAATCTGTCCCCACCCTAGCTGGCTGCCCTAAAAGAATGGATCGACGAAAACCTGGACCAGGGTTTCATTAGTCCCTCTACCTCCTCGGCCGCATCCCCGGTACTCTTTATCAAAAAAAAGGACGGTACTCTGCGACTGTGCATTGATTACCGTGGCCTGAATGAAGGAACAATCAAGGACCGTGGCCAACTTCCCCTGCTAACCGAGACCTTCATAAATATCGCTGACGCTAAAACCTACTCCAAGCTGGACATCCGTAGAGCCTACAACCAGGTTCTGATGAAAAAGAAGGAACGTTGGAAAACAGCCTTTCGTACCCGCTATGGACTCTTTGACTCCAATGTCATGCCCTTCGGCCTCACTAACGCCCCCGCCACCTTCCAAGCGTTCATCAATAAGGTCCTGCGTCAGGGACTAGATCGGTTCTGCACTGCATACCTCGACGACATCCTCGTCTACAGCAAAACGGAGGAAGAACATGTCGAACATGTCCGTTGGGTACTGAAGGTCCTACAAGATGCTGATCTCGAACTTAAGCCCCAGAAATGCGAGTTCCATGTCACCCACGTAGAATACCTCGGCTTTATCATCAGCCCCGAGGGTATTTGGATGGATAATGCCAAAGTGGAAACGGTTACTACATGGCCCGTACCTGACCGTGTACGCGAGGTAGGTGCCTTCCTAGAGTTCGGCAACTTCTACCAACGTTTCATTCGCGCCTTCTCCCGCCTGGCACGTCCTCTCACTGACCTCACCAAAAAGGACCAACCCTTCGTCTGGACCCCCGAATGTGAGAACGCCTTCGAAAGATTAAAAGAAGCCTTTACCACTGCCCCGGTCCTAGCCCACTTCGACTTCTTTAAGGAAGTCATCATCGAGACCGATGCCTCCGACTTCGTCTCTGCTGGCGTCATGTCCCAAGAAGACAATAATGGACGTCTCCACCCAGTTGCATTCTACTCTCGCAAACACAGCCCCGCAGAATGCAACTACGACATATACGACAAGGAGCTAATGGCCGTCGTCAGAGCCTTCGAGGAATGGCCATGTTATCTCCTGGAAAGGTCGGTAACCATCCTAACAGACCACCTCAACCTCAAGCAATTCACCACCAAGAGACTATTAAATAACCGACAAGCCCGGTGGTCCGAGTTCCTGTCCCAGTTCAACTACAGGATCGAGTATCAGCCTGGGAAGCTGAATGGCAAAGCCGACGCCCTGACGTGTATGAAGAACCAGACCCCCAAAGAGGTGGAGGAACCGAGGAACCATCGAACCCAGGCGGTGTTACAGCCTCTGTCTCGGAGTTTGTTGGCGAACAGTACGCTCCCTACTGGAGCGTTGTCACGGCCACCCGGCATGGTGGACGCGGAGGAACATTGGACTTTTGGTTGCATATATCGGCTGTGGTTTCATTGGTTGCCTGGTAGGATTCCCTTTGTGTTATGATTGGGATAGGTTGCCGCGCGACGGAACCTGGCGGAACATGACGGAAAGATCGCGGCTGGGGGCAACACCAAGGACTTTCTTTTGTATTAGTGATCGTGGAGGATTTTCTATCTATATAAGGGGGTGTGCCCCCTTATACTTTATGTTCTTTACGCAATCTGGTAATCTCCTTCGGACACCCTTTCTTACG